>JAAAJZ020034563.1:0-10289 GCA_010015985.2 Actinopyga echinites
ACCTTTTGACACTTGGAAGTGTTGAGAAAAATGAAACTGTACTTTTTTAAAGTTTGGGGGAATTTTTTCAAACTTTTCCCATGTTCTTGTTACAAAGGGTCCTAAACCACACTCAACTATGAATTTTCAACCATTTAGGATTCTCTTGATTTCTCTGAGAGGAGCTTAAAGACTGCTTTGGTGTCCCTGTTATGTTGGTCAATTTACTGCCATGTATATGTTTGAATGAGTGCCTGCATGCATACACCGTGCTGTTTGTAAAAATATTTTTAGTTTTAGTAAATATTAACAATACTCTATCATGAGTATAAATTTCAATCAGTAAAGATGATTTTGAAATTTTGACCACATGTCCCACTGCTGGTACCCTGATTTAGAGAATGACCCATATGCACAGTACACAACCAATTATGGTGAGACTGCCAATTGATGAGAGTAAGTGTATTAATTCTGTTTATAAATATGGCAGTTACATGAATCACCAGAAGGACTTCCATCATTTATCAAACAGAAGAGTGTAGGGTTTTAACTTTTGGTAAAAAAAAAAAAAAATCAAATTGGTGTTTTTAACTGCCTCAGAAATTTGTTTTCAAGCAAAGAGTGAAAACTATTTTAAGAGGTTGGTAGCAAGAAGAGAATACTGTACATGGGAATCATTACTAATACAATTTCTGATGTATATCAGGCAATATTCCTTCAAAGTACAAGTAAACATAACCATCTTACCATCTCATTTTGCCACACAAGATGGCCAAAATGCTTCACGGGAACTTGTGTGGCAGTTCTTTGAGAGAAAATTCTTCTAAGGGTTTTGACCATTTTACCTCGAAGAACTGGACAAAAACTCAAACTGCTATGCAAAATTTTAACACCATGTTATTTCCTGCCATATGGGATGAGATGTACTACATTTTTACTGAATTGTTTGCAAACTGACTCTAGTTTTCAAAAAGAGGTTAAAATCTCATACAACATGCACGCAAGCAACCAAACAACCAAACAAACAAACAAACAAACAAACAAACAAACAAACAAACAATATTGCTTAATAAAGTTGCACAGTATTAGACCCTCCTAGCAACAATCACCGGCAGATTATTACATGGCAGAGCATCTAGACTACATAAATTATGATTCAGAACACATTTCTTGTAGACATGACTGCTTTTCACATTCTCAAGTCTTAAAAGCAAAATTCCCATTGTTCACCAATATGCTGACTATATTGGAACAAATGTCAATGCATTTTTGTCCCCAACATTGTAATACTGGAAAATAACCAGTATTGTGAGAATTTTAGTACATGCCATATTCTCACAAACTAAACTTAGAGGCAAATATGTTTGTTTTTGAACGTGTCCGAATTACTTGACACTTCTAAGTTCCCATGTACCTTTGGTGATATTCAATACCAGTAAGCCATGGATGACGACAGAACTATATGTGAATAAAGTGCATTTAATACAACCTCAATTCTGAGGTTACACTGTTAAGGCATAGTAAAACTAGAGCAGCGATGCCACAGAATCTAAATACAGTTTTTTGTTTTTGAAAAAGGTGTGCATGTTTAGCATTCCCATCTGTTTCTTTTTTAGGGTCCACCGACCTTTTTTTTTCTTTTTTTTTTTAGATACATGAAAAAAGACATTTTTCATGATATGTTTTTCTGTTTTTTTTTTAATCATAAGCAAAACTTACAACTACTGTAGCCTACCACATAAATGGAAAATTGTAATAAACTCTCACAACACAACTTCCATTTGTTTTGATTTGTGTATGCTGGTCTCCTACAAATATTGCAAATATGTTTGCAAATTATGAATACAGTAGGCTTATGACTATATTATAATGAACACTATCTCCTACTCTATACTTTAAGGTACAGTACTTCCATTATTAACAAGAATCTGATGCCAGAAGCAAAATTAGAGTAACAGACTGGTTTGATCATTGACTAATTGGCCACCTGCTTCTAACACTTTCTTCACTAAACTAACTGCTTGAAAATATGCAAATGTGTTCACTTCTGTGGAAATCAAAATGTAGCCTACAATATGATTTCCCAAAGCATCACCTGATTAGAACTTAGCAGTAAGAGTTCCTGCTCTCGACTTTTGAGATAAAATTCCAGGATGTTTATTTCCAATTTAACATACCAAAAGCATTATTGTAGGAAGAAAAATATTGCACATGGTGTGGGATTTATTTGTCATGATCTTACAACATACTGACAATTTAGAAAGGAATTTTTAAGTGAGTAAAATCTTTTCTAGTTTTCAACCATATGACTTTTCCTCATGACCAACCACATCCCTAAATTCATGGAGTGTAAATGGTCATTAAATATGCCATGCTTTTTTTCTTAAGCATTTCTCATTTCCCCTATTGTGTGGGAACACTGTATGCTCCCTGTATTTTCAGCAAAATGGGTCTTCTTCCCAAGCCGTTGGTCGAATTTCTTGGATGGGATCACCAACCACCCAGCACTTTAGGCCTACTTAACATCAAGATACCTCCAGAAATGAAAAGAAAAACAAAAATAACCACTTTCCCCTCCCTAATTATCTACATGAAGTGCAAATATTTCCACAACCCCAAAAATGAAGGTGGAAAGTATTGCATTGGAATAAAAGAAAACCCAAACATGTAGAGAGTATAGTATCTCCCAGATGTGTACAAAAGAGATTAGGGACAAGCCTCTCTTCCTATTCCAAAACTTGTTATTTGCCTTGGGTCACCTTAATGGAATGTACACTTCACTCAGTGAAGCCTGTGAATGACAGTTCAATGAATCATACAAACACACAGACTCCACTGTGTACTCTAAAATTCAGTCACTGAGGAATCCTATCATTCAGTTTTTGCCTCTTGCCCACATGCATGAAGCAATGGGTGTGTAGGCTACTACATCCACATTTAAATGGGTGTCACCTTGTCTGGGAAACTATAGTAAGTAATTCCCTTGCAGAGATGCTACACCTACAGTATGGTACCTCTATGAAATACCAGGGAGATGCTCTTCCAAATACTGCCAGACTTTCTCACTACAAAGCATACTGAAGAATACCACTACAGTACCTCATTTCAAAGACCTTGGAAGACCTACCATGTGTAGAATGTCAAGGTTTCTATGATGTTATTCTATCCCCATGGTTATTCCATCTCCATGGTTACTCCCACTCAAATCATTCCAATATCAGATTATGACATCACTTAAGTTACCTATCAGTTAAAAGATTACAAACTGCTTGTGTCCTGGCATCAATACAATCACCAGTGCTTGAATATTATTTTTATCACAAACTTATGAAAAAGAAAAAGAAAGAAAAAAAAAACACTGATGTTTCATTTCCTGTGATACATATTCATTGGCAATTTTTCCCATTCATATGACTTACTAAATTTCAGTTTGCTTATCCTTTAATGCACCACCCACTCAAGATCATCCTCTGATCTATCTGCTCAATCAAGGAACATAGGATTAACAACTGACTGTACACTAAAATTTGTACAAAGAATACAACTGGTGATCTTGGCAGGTGCATTCCCAGTCCATGATTGTGCACCAGTTTTTGGTGTTCACACCAAGAGAATTGTCCCACGTGAAATACTGGAACAGAAACCAAAAATTTGGAGAGCAAATACAGCACTCCTTGCACAGAGAATGTTTGCTTAGAACAAAGAATGCTATAGTACTGTAACTGTCACAACCATTAATTCTACCTCTGGATGTGGACTTTGATATCTGACTTAATGACTGTTAGGCTAAAGCACACACTAACACTTACTAGTGACTAATATACTTGATAAACTATCACAGTATTGAACTGTGCAAGTTCAGCTTTGTAAATCTCCCGCTTAAACCTTCACATGGCAAGTACTTCCATGACAATTACAATGTGACACTACAGCATTGCGATCTAAATGACAATTTCGTAACTTGTAAATTCTGAAACCCCATACCAAATTACAGAGTGTAGAATTGCAGATTTACTTGTAGCCATGTATTAATGTACTCACCAGGCGTTCCCCTGACAGGACCTCTAACAAACGAATAAGCTGACGTCCATCCTTTAGATCATTGTAGAGGTCTGCTATCCGAGAGCCTACCCTCTGAAGATGTGAGTTTACCCATTTGGTAAAGGTTTTCTTTTGGACCAATTCACGTTCATCTGAGAACAGGAAAGTAAAATCATTTATATATTAGTTTCTTGAAGATGCAGTCACCTCAAATTGAATAAGAATACCCCAGTATGGCAGTATCTTAATTCATGAATGGCTCTTTTATCATACAAGTGACATCATTTTTGCTACTGAATTGTTGAACTTTGCAGAGTAACACCTTACTTATGCAGTATTAATGTTCTGAAACATCATGCAAAATACTTGTAAGATAAATGAGAGAACTGAAAGATTTTGATGACTTTTCAAAATAAAGCTGGAGCGACTGCTTATTCCCTTTAAGTAAACTCGATGTAAAAGAACATTTCAACAACTACTGTATCTTTTCATGAGACTGATGAAATTGACTTTTTAACCAATTTTTTTCTGCTATCCCATACTGTATCTTTCCCACCCAATGTTGTATCTCAATTCAAATAATAAAATGTTACAAATCTGTGAATCAATTTGTCAAACTGTACTCTAAAATTTTATTTTTGTGATGCAGTAAAAGGTATGAAATGAGCTTTACGAAGTAGTCTATATAATTATGCAACAAATGCTTGCTTTTCACAAAGGAGATAATGAAGAATGCATGATTGAAGAGTATCATCCTCATATTACTTTGTGCAGAAAATAAAAGATACTATCCAACTCGTAACCAAAACGTGACAAGTTTCCCAAGTCAAAATCTCTGAACTACATTGGCACATTTTCGCTTCTGTGTCATACATAACATACCACTGATTGCCTTCTCACTGCAAATAAGAAAACTGAAACCAATGTGACAGAAAAATTGAAAAAGCATTACACTTCCCACAACTTACTGGTGTGGGTATTCACAAGCAGCTATATTTACCCTTTGCTACATAGATCTAATATTCTCACATTCAGCAAGTAACCCCAAGTCATTTTTTGGCACCGGGCCCCAGTAAATGGCTACATGGACGATATGAGCCAACAGCCCGCCCTCAATACTACAAGTGAAAAACACTGAGGAGGAGTGAGACTCCTCAAGAACACTTTCTTTACATGGTGTAGCAAAGGGTAAGGATGTGTCTGCCAAGTGAACTAGCTACTTCTTGTAAATCTAACTTCTAGTAAATACTACTTTCAATCTCAAGTTAAATCATGCCATATCCAGAGGTTCTTGTAACACACCATGCAAAGATTGAATGCCGACATTACCTTTCAGCCTGCTTGCTGCTACAGTATGTCAATATCACACACACAGAAAAAGATAACCACTAATGCATAAATTTCAAAATGGTTATCATCTGATTCTACTATTTCACTTATACTGACAATTAGTCTACTTACAGTGCTTTAATCATTCCCAACAGTCATCCATGCCAGCCAGCCTCTCTAAACTATCAGAACCACAAAAGGAATGATCATCCACCAACACTCTTTTTTCAGCTCTTACCTGGGCTATATGTGGTCCCATCCACACCAATATCTAAATCATCTAGTTCGCACTCAGCTCAAATAGAAAGAGGTTAATAATGTCAATGTTAGTGGTATGAGAAGGGTTATTAAGTGGGAAAAGGGTGGTTGAAGAATGTGCAGGAAGACACCATTGAACAGGGAAAACATGTTTTAATTTAAAACTCTTCTCTTTCCTCATTTTCTTCCATGAACATGCACCAGGAAATAATAGCCTGCCTTTTACAAACTTCTAGCTTAAGCTACACAAACCTCTACTTTGGAGAAAGGATTGAGGGAAAGAAATGGAAAAGATGAGACCAAACAGGTTAAACAGGTTAAAGTACCATGCAATGACATTTTTATAAATCTGAAAGCTCACAGAATGTAAGAAGGGGAAAATGGCCTACATGCAGGAAAGCATGACATGTAGATGATAAAGGAAATTGTTTGGTTTTAAACAAGATTTGCCATGAAACAAATGCATGATTTAGCAACCAGGTGTGTAGTTCTTTAAACACCTCAGAACTTTACCTCCATCACTTTCTCACTCTTCACAATAGTGTACTGCACATTGAAGGTGACATTCTGCTATCATGAACTTAATATGCACTGTTCATTATTATAGATGTAGTTCATGAGATCAGCAACTGTCTTTTAAAACTGTCCAAGTGTCAAACCATATTGCTGATTTCATACTTTTCAATTCTATGGGCACATTTTTTTCAACTGATGACAAGAAATACAGGATTTCAAATCAACATCTTTCAGGCAATTTTTCTCACACCATGCAAACCAAAATTTTTACTGCATAGTACAGCCAAAGGAGAAAGATCTGTCCATGCAGTCACATGTCAACTTGAAACATAGGAAATGTTTTCCTGTGTTTTGAACACTCATGAAGCTAGAGTTGTAGAGCCCAAACATTTTTTAAAGTGAATCATACCACACTTATTTGTGCTGAAACCATACACTCACATTTAATGCTTTTAATTGCTTTTCTTGACTCAGCTTCTCCTCTTTGCTACAAAAGGAATATCACCCACAAAATAATAGCCATCAAGGAATTTTGGTTCACATTTTACCTTTTGTATTGTAGCCAGGGTGGTTGATTTTTTTTATTTTTTTAAAAAAATCATGATTTAAATCAGTGATTTAAGTCAAATACATCGATTTAAATCAGATTAAATCAATTTAAATCACGATTTTTTCAATTAAAATCATGATTTTAATCGTGATTTTAATCAATCTGATTTATTAAAACAACCCTGATTGTAGCTGATGGTACATTAATATTGTAAAGTGCTGCTGGATACACTTCTGTAGAACAACTTTGTGGGCACTATTAAAGGTAGGCCTACCTCATGAATACTACCCCCAACACACACACAAAAACACACACACAAACACACACACACACAATCACACCCACACACACACTCAAAGAAAGAAAAATAGAGTGACAAATAGAGTGACAGTAGAAGTGAATAACAATGGGTAACAAACTATTTCATGGAAATGAATGACAGGGCACTTCACCATTGATGTGATGAAGAGGAGACAAACAAATACCACCTACCATGGTCACAAATGAATAGAATAAGGACAGGGTATCAGGAAAACATCACTTGATGGGACCTTAGCTCTATGATTTCTCTAGCAAAGATGCTTTTTTAACATGGCTTACCTGCCAATGCCTTAATCCTGGACCGCTCAAAGAGCTTGGCCCCTCCCTGATCATCAAAGGCAGCTTCTTCATCTTTCTCCCACTTTTCAGTTTCTATTGACATGGCTGACGGATGGACTCAGCCTGAGAAAATGGATAAGAGGAAGAACAGTGTAAACAAATGTACTGTATTGCCACATTCCAGCAGATGCACACAAAAGTAAGGACTGATAGAGCTGTGAGAAAAAGCTCACTCAACAAGAAAAGTGTGAAATAAAGTTACTGATCTATTTGCAAGATTCAGCTTGAATTATTCTCTTCATAATGTAGCTCAGTAGCTCTGCTTAAAATGTCCAACTAACCTCTGCTGTTTATATACTCTACACGTTGTCTAATGTAAGCTCTGCATAGTAAATGAACCATTATAGGAGGCCTTGACAATCATTTACACCAGCTAGGCAGGCGTACTTACATCGGTTCCAAACATCCAGTTGATAAATTTATTCAAGAATACTGTACTCAAACTCTGCCTCAGTAGTCAGAGAGTATTCCAATAGTTATTCCTTTTGATCCTTTAAAATCCAAATGATGCATTCACAAATTCAATCCCTCAAGTGTATAAATTATAGAGAAAAAAATATTAACAGCTAAAAAGGACACTCCTTAATTTTCCACTGCTGTTTTAACAGCTACAAAATGGTGAACAAAATAAATAATCAGCAATCTTCCACCTCCTTAGTTACGCTGGATTACACTTCCACCAAAAAGTCTGCAAAATGCAATAGGCACTACATCCTAACTGTTGAACTGTACAGTGCTTGCTAAAATGGCAGTTCATTATCAGCAACCTAAAGCGAAATGATAACCACTGTGGAATTCTGAGCTGTCTGCACGGCAAGCTGCTTGTGTGTGTACATGCCGCCACTGACTCAGTACTGAAACTCTGTAGACACAGTAGTCTGAGTCACTTCACAAAATACAAATCAAGCCTGCTCATTATCGATGCACAGAATCTGCCAGTCCTGTACGCAAGCTGTTATACATGTACTGAGCTATAGCAAATGCTGAACACACTTCATGCATGTCCTTTGTGTGTACCATATGTGGGTGCATAAAAGCTCATTACGAGATATGGTTGGGCGATCTATTGCACATTTTGAATCAAACAAAAATAAAATGCGGAACAAACTGAAATGAAACAATTTAACAGGTGAGAATTTGAACCAGTAGATGCACCAACCAACTTTGTCAATCTGACATCCATTTACAATGCATTGTAAGACACAGGAAGCCAATTTACAGATTCCTCATTTCACATTTCTGTCAATTAAATTCATCAGGAGGTTTCTGAAACTGCATTCCTGACTGCATAAAACAGGCAACTGCAACAACTCTATTATGTAGCTGACCTACATACTGTAAGAACCACAAACACCCAATTTCCTTGACGTCTCTAGTGCTCTTCTTTGTTCTATTCAGAGGTTCACACATTGTCTACAGATGGTCAGGAAATAAAGAATTAATTAACTTAGAATGGTAATTATTCCTTCCCCTTCCTCACTTTATCTCAAATGAGTACAGTACAATACTTAACTGTAAAGAAACAAAAGATAATCAAACTTCAGCAAACACCTCCATGAGTTCCGTAGGCATAGTACGTACTATTCCAACAGCCTAAAAAATTTTGCTTTGAAAATTTAATTTTAGTGTTTTACCATAAAGGCTTCGGAAATCAATGTACACCAATACAAAGCTTTCAGTGTAAGTCTTACATTTAAAAAGTGACTTAACCACTTGTATTTTTTAAACAGTTCTTAACATCAGGCCAACTGAACTTTAACATGCATTTGTCTTGGAATGATTGGCCCTATACTGTATTGTACAGTACTGGACTATTCTAATCTGCAAGTGATGTATCCAACAGGTATCTAACTAAACAATAACTGCATGGTCACATACCAGCGAATTTACTGGAACTTCATATAATATAGAAGTTAAGTCCTCTTACAGTATCTGGGAAGGTGTTGCTTCAATGAAGATGACTGGATTTACAAAATGCACTGGTACTGTCTCAGTAGCCAAAGCCATGACCTTTCCGATCATACTGTTAGTATGTATGCTACCAATGTTCACTAACTGTAAAGGGTTCCCAACTTTTCACGGAAACAAATTTCTGGAAACAAATTTCTGTGTTTTCATGGATCATGTGCCTCTAAAATTCAACAAGAAATAAGTCCACCTTCAGAACAATGACAAATATGATTAATCTCGTCAGAATTACATCCCAGGGTTACACAGTATGGTACTTTTCAATCATGTGGCCACTTTGTTGCATGACATACTGTACAGTATCACAACTTCTCCTTTAACCTTTGATGAGCAATTTAATACAGCATTATGAAAAATCAGGGGCCCATTTTCCAAAGACTTATGCTCAATCTTAAGTTTAATTTACTGTTGTCTTAGGTACTGGGAATCAAACTTAAAAGATCAAGTGTACAGTAACTCTTTGTGGAACTGGGCCCCAGGTACTGTAATAAAGGTGGGACTGGGCCTCAGGACTGGAAAAAAAAATTTCCTCATAATCAAATCAAATCTCCAACAATTTATTACATGCATGTTGCATAAACATGTACAAAAAAAGAGTTCAATTTCCTTCAAATATGCCAAAATTTTCCTCCATACACCCAAACTTCCTGGGAAGGTGGTTCCCAGGTTCCCTGTTTCTTCTCATCATCATACCCATTCAAATGCCAAATATGCCACTCAATCAATGGTCTCCACTTACACTTGTGACACATGTACAGTATGTTCAAGTGGCCAATTATATCTCACTGACTAATATTTCTAGTATACCATTCAAAATTCTCTGCATTTTCAATGCCTTCTGCTCAAATTCAAGGAGTTTATATCGAGAGTGGAAACCCTTCACTTCACTTTCAGAGATTGAGGGAGATGGGCAATTGAGCATGATGTTCCTATTTTGTTTACACTTCTGACTTAACTTTTCCAGTATTTAATGTATGCCTGCAGGGCT
>JAAAJZ020034672.1:0-10289 GCA_010015985.2 Actinopyga echinites
CATTATTTTGTATGATAGCTAATCGATATCGCTATGGTGTGACCGCAAATATTGACACTAGACTCCTACTCAATTAAGGGCATCTACACGTCAGCAATGAAAAAAAAAAACGTTTCTCTCCTTGAGATATTGTGTAAAGGAGATTTTCAGGGCTTGCTCACTGGTGGCATCAGATGTCCTTCAATTTACGCCAAAATTAATGGGCTTCTTTGCCTTCTGTGAGGACCATTTATACGTCCAGTATAAAAAAGGGCCATGCTTCTTAACTAAGGATATTTTGGAAGCACGGTTTTCAGTATTTAACCTCTGGAGACCGCGAATGACCATTGGAGACCGGGAATGACCATTGACGTCCATGAAAATCACTAAGCGTCTTTTACTTAAACACACCTTTACTTACCTTGAGATAATGTGTAAACAAGTGACCTCTGATAATCTCAGGTAACTTTCGATGTCCTCCAGAATCAGTACGGTTCTTGTACTCAATAAGGGCCATCTAAACATCAAGATGGAAAAGACCCATCCATGCTTACTTTCTTAAGACCAAGACAGGGTTGCTATGAACCAAGACCTCCTGAGAAAATCTTTTTAATCCCACTGTTTGTTGTGTTTAACAACAATAAAAATTTCACTGTAGTAAAAGTGGAAGGAGGGATGCCAAGTTTCCGTAAGAAATAGAGGGAAGCAAAGAAGACATGTCATCTATGTTTCACTGGAAAGTGAAAAATAATGATAAAAGTCAGTACATTCAAAAATTTGAGCTGGATTAGTAGAATGGTTCCTCCGAACTGTGTCACCTTACATTCTTTACAAGCTGTTTACGAATCTCTTTACCTTCTCAACTTCTTTGAGTTGTGCAGGTCTTTTGTTGACAAAAATCTAACAAATATCAATTTCACGTACAAATCTACACCTGTGACCTGAGAGTAAGGAGAAGCAAAGTTCCGTTCTATGTGCTTTCTAAATAAATGGGCAAAATTCCAGATGATTATGTTTTCTTTTTTCAAATAAGCTAGAAATTTTACTTAAAAAAGGAAAATGTGTAAGCGCAACATCTATTTCCAAAATTTGCAAAATGAGGTACTTGTAAGTATAGTGAAAATTTCATTTTGCAGGAAAAAGATCAAGTATCTAAACGTTTGCTTCACAATATATTCTTTTTAGAAACTATTGTCAAGACTGACAGACACTAGCTTTACACAACTGAGCCTGACGGTAAGGTATTAGGCGATGTAAAAAAGGCTGCCAATTGTAAACGAATTCTGCCCAATGTCTGAAAGGGCTACTTTCCCATCCATTCAGGGTTCCTACAGGCAGCAAGTTTTTGGGAAATACTGTACATATTCTGCAGTGTAGTCGGTATCTGCAAAAAATGAAGAGGTTATTGGCTAAGGTGAGATTTCAGCACACATTTTTGGATAGTTTAATCACATGGTCATAATTTCTTGCGCCCTCCCACTCAGACGTGTCATATTGCACACAAAACTTGCGTCAATGACATGGAGGGTTGTTGACAACCTGCCCCCCCCGTATCTTACAGGTGACACTTATCGTGTGTCCGTTACTGTAAAAATATTCCTTTGAGAGGAACTACTCACAAGAGCAAATTTGCAAGCAGTGCAGGATATTTACCAGACTCCAGTTTGCTTTGGAAATGCAAACTTAGTATAAACGGCACATTGAGTGCTTGCATGTGACACAATCTGTCCAGACTGATCCAGATCCAGAGCAGCTTCGTTATCTAAAGCACGTCCAGACAGCAGCGCAGCCTCACGAGTTTTCTGCGTCACCCGTTCAGATATTTTTAAACTGCAATTTGTGTGGCTGTCGTGGTTCAGATCTTAAGGCAGAGCACCACTCATTCCTTTGCCATTGACTTACACTCTAATTTTGGTATAAAAGAAGTTTTCACATAGAAGTTTCTAAATGGTACACACTAACCGCTAATATGCAAGCTTGCGATTAGGCTTTCACTCTGTGTTCACGTCTGTATACCACATGTACCGAAATTTTTGAACTAGGAGAGCTAGGTAGGGCCCTCTCTAAGTGAAGCGTCAAAGTGGAATTTTGCATAGTGGACGGATGAAATGCCAAGAAGTAGCTAAAATACCTTTAATTTACTTCATTTTAACAGGATGAGTACTTCAATTGACCTGATACGATATCCACATCACAAATTGAGCACATCCCTTTACAAACATGGTCTGCACTTGACTAAAATTATTTTAGAGACTAAATTCATCAGCCAACCTTTTTGACGGAGAATTTTTCTTTAAGAAGTGGTACGCTAATGATAACCTTAAACATTAATTTGTTGGCCGAAAACCTCAAGGGAAAGAAAAGCCAAAGTTCAAATTAATCACCAGTCTCTCACCAATTACATCCCAGATTGCAGGCCTGCTATAACAGTTTTCAGGAAAAAGGATCAATACAAATATCTTTTTAAGTTGTCATACACACTGTTAAGGCTTTCATGACTGCTACCAATATATGAACTGATGAAAGGGTTCGTTTGAAAAATGCCTTTTCGCTGTAACTGCAAGGATCTTAGGATAGGTGTCTTTGTAGATTGATATATTAACCCCCTCACTCACACACCTATAGGGTACAAAATATAGCTACAGTGCGAGGACATGAACAGTTCTTCTTTCCATTGAACCTCTGCATTATAAACGTGCACTATAGTAAACGTTTTTTGAGTTTATCATCCCTCTCTTTACAAATGCACGTTAAAGTCGACATTCACAGCCAAAATGGAGAATCTGTATCTATTAAAGTCTACTAATTTCTATCAAACCTTTGTATAAAAAAACTTGCACTATTCTCAAAAAAGCGCTGAACATACTGTAATTGTTGTGAACTTTTGCACATTGAACAGGTTGTGGGAGAAAGTGCGTAGAATTTCAGCACACATTTTGGGATGTTAAGCTAAAAATTGACATGGTTAGAGTTTCATGCCCGCTCCTTTTCAGAGAGTCAAATCCAACAAAAAATCTTGGGTCAATGCAGAGAGATGGGAGGGAATTTGATATCATCCCCCTTTGCACGGCGGGAAGTCTGTGTCACTTACTGAAAACATAGGCCTCTTCCTTTACGAGAAACTGCTTGAGAAACCGCTGTGCATTAATGCTGCTCACAGCATTAGCTCTGCAAGCAGGGCTGCATGTTTATCACCTTTGTTTATGAATAACAAACACGTAGTGGTATAAACAGTATGTTAAGTGTTTTCATGTGACCTAATCTATAGTGGGTATGATTTGTTTAATCTGGTATGCAGCTAAATTATCTACAAAATGGTTGGACAAAGTGCATTCTGATGATTCTTTCTATACGGCCCATCTAGATATCTTAGACCGTTATTTTGTGCGACTTACTTGGTTCAGGTAGCTAAGATTGAAAGCACTTTGGCCTCAAGCCAGACAGCTAAATTTCTCCCAACCTTATTTACTTCAAACCCTTCCCCTTCGAAGTCGGTCTTAGAAGCTTCCAGAAATGATAGCCTAAAATAGTAGCATAGTTCTGAGCAAGACTGCATATTAGCGTGTGGTTTACGACAGCTTCGTCAAATTTGAGTCTTGAAACACTGTACACTGTATTTACCATTTTGACATCAAAGCTGTGTCCATGTTATTGGCCAATTGCAGTAGTTTGTTTAGACCCGAAGTTATGTTTTTCCCACTAGTTATGATTTGCCCACTAGTTGTCAATGAATGGGAGGTGACCAATTTTGAATTCTTACAGCCTCATAGTCAAAAATGTGTTTGGCATGGGACCATAGTTTGTTTAAATGTTCCTTTTGTGTAGGCCTACTACATCTTTCAGAATAAACGTTCAATAAAAAAGTTCTTTCTGTCTGAATTGTTCTTTTTTTAAAGTGTTTAAGTTGGTGGTGGTGGCTTCTTGGATTAACACAATCCCTACCCCCCCTCTCTCTCACATACACGCATCGACATTAAGATCCAAATCCGAGCTCCAACCCTAATCAACTTCTTACCATTGTGTCTCTGCATTAAAAATTGCAATATGGTTATAAGTTTGAGTTTATCACCCCTCTATCTGAAAGAACATTCCTGGTAAGGCTTTCTATAGTAGAGTGGTAAGGTTTCAGGAAAATCAGTCAATAGCATTCATAGTAGACCAAGCTTAAAATGTTTTCATAAGCTGTCCTAAAGCAATATTCCAGAGACATTTTAAGAGGGTCATAAATGGAAAAGAAAACAAAATTTGTCAAATGTATTTCAAACCCGATACCCATAGCATTTTCATAGTTGAAGATATTCCTGTGTGAAATAATGTAGGTTATTCTTTTCAGAAAGAAACAGGTTGCCTTATTGTAACAATACAGTGTAAGGAAATGTAATGCAGATTGCTTCCAAAATCTTTCGTTGTCTCTTAAAACTGAAGTGTTTAATTTGACCTTCAAACTTCAGACCAGTGAAACATTGGATAGCATTCATTGTAGACCAAGCTTAAAATTTTGTGAGAATGAAGGTAACAACCATAAAGTTTTCTCCATATTTCATTTACATGCACCAAGATTATAAAAAAGACAAAAGGCATCCAAATTTATCTCCCTGTTTGATATCGCAGATTTCTCATAATGGAATGCCTTGCTTAGAAATGAATATTTGCTTGAAAATTCATAACTTCCATATGTGACACGCCATTAAGATGTGTTTTACACCTGTGAAGGTTGGGGTGGACGGATGCAGCTAACCGTTAAGTAGCATTGGAATCATCGGTAGAAGTTTGTAAACGGCCAAAGCCTTCTCACCCACTCATAAATACATATTATTCGAGAAATTTTGACAGTGCTTGTTGTCTGGTCATGCACAGCACCGGTGACTTGCGAGTGTAAGTAGGCGATCAATTGCCTATGACTTCCATTCTATGGAATAGGTGTACTCTGTGGCAACAGCTGGTAGTAAGTATGTGGTGGGCGTGCTTGAGACGATTAACATTGCTTTTAACCTTCTTTATATCAATTTCTGATCTAAAAATATACTGTACATAAATATATACTGGTTCCTACGTAACTACACTTCCAATATAGCCCATTATGTTTAAGTACAATCTATACAAAATGAACCGAGATGTTTGTACCTCTTGCAATTTGACGCTTGATGCAATCTCACTGACTTCATGGGACTTTGAAAACACCACAACCAAGGGGCATCCGGGAGCTTCGCCTCGGACTGAGACCAGCGGCCATATAGATTAAGTTCAAGATCAAAATTTTAAAAAAGCGAAAGTAGGAGTTTTGTGTTAGGCAAAAAAGTGTACTCCGAACCCCAGCCACTCGGGGTTTCCCGCTTCGCGCTCGAGGTGCATCCTTCAGATGGCCCCCACTTATTTCATTTTTCAAACCTTGGTCACCCTAGTGCCCTTCGCAAGATCAAGAGGTGTTTTCAAGAATTGGTATACCCCTCCCCCTCACCCAATCTGCACTAGCTAACATACACATAAATGTCAACATCAAACTTAGCAAAGTGGCGGTTCCTTGTTAGGTATGAAAGGAAAGTATACTCCGTTCCATTGTATGGCTACATTAAAAACTTGCAACATGGACAAAATTTTGTTTCTGTCCTGCCCGGCCACCCCTACCTTTTAAAGAATTTTGGCGTACAGGCCTACTACACAGTAGTGTGATGTTGTTCTAGGGCAATGGGTAAATAGGAAATTTTTGTAAGCTGTCCCAGATAGTATTACGTGCTTTATGTCTTCTTCAAAAACCTCTACCAATAAAAAGGCAGGCAAAGGATATTTGACTATACCATGTATCTACTCTAGGTAAAGCAGGCACAACCTCCAACCCTCACCGTCTCCCAACATGTAGGCATGAAGGTGAACGTTTATACCCTGCAAATGGGGCTTCGGTAAGAATTAAGTTTGTAATTCTTCTGTTGCACCCTTGAATTACAAATAGCACTAAGGTCCCATCCAGTTCTTTACCCCACCCCTTCACCTTTTCCCATCCACAACCCTCAACCACCACCAACCCCAAAACATGTAACACATTAAGGTGAAAATTTATACCTAGCGAAGTACAGGTTCTGTAAGAGTGAAAGTGTAATGCTTGTATTGTGTTTATGCATTACAGATTGCAGTACGGTTTCATCTTGCAATAAGTTTTACTGCAACTGTCTTATTTTGAAAGCTGAAAAACGGAAGAAGTATAAGACAAGGGCTATCCACAACACTTGATAATGCAGACAGTGCTTCTACAAAATAGAACATACTTGTTATGGCCAAAAATTTGATTGTTCTGAAAAAGAGTGAAATATTCATATCTTTACACTACGAATGGAGCAGTCATACAAAAAAATGAAAAGGAAACACCAGTCATTACACATATTGTGCAAAAACTAATGTCATAATCCCCCCCCCCAAAAAAATGCAGAAAAGAAAGATTGCAGAAAATTTTATCACTACAAGGCAACATGTTATCTAGGTCCAGCAAATCCACCTCTAGTCTGAAACCCAAACCAGGCTATGGGATTGTCAGTCCCAGTACTGTAACGTGCAAGCGGTGAGTCTAAGGCAAGATAGATGACTACACGTACATGAAAACTAAACGTTTAACTGAATCACTGAGTCTTTCGAGGGTCGTTGGTCTGTCAAACATTGCCGTTAATATGAAGAAGAACACCAACGCAAGTCGCACTTTTGCTAGAATACTTCAATTATACTTGAAACACATGTTACATGTGATGAGATCACACCAGTAAAGACTTCATTATGCACGTGGTGATATAGTACAGCATCTCAGGGCCACAGAGTGGGAACGTCATCTCTCTTCAATGAAATTAAAATTTTAAAATGGACTGGGGGCACCTTTGAACCTGCAGAACTGATAGTCAATTACAGCCAATAAAATTTTGATATACCAATCATATGAAGCACTTTTATAAAGCAGTGTTTTGAATCTTTTCGCGTGAGAATCTGACTATCATTTAATCTCCTGAAAAGTTAAACCATAACCCTTCTCCTTTAATTATGAAAACAGTAATTAAAAAACAACATGTTACTTATCGGAAAAGAATAAAAAACCAAACAATAAAGAAGCCTGCACAAATATTTTACAAACCTATTTAAAGCATTTCAGGAAGGAGGGGAAGGAGGAGGGGGAATAGTGGCGGTTGGATTGACCCTTGGGGGACATCACTGAAGGGACTTCTACGACAATTAGAAGATTAAGACCAGACTCACTGAGATTCTGATACCAAGACCAACTGCAGAAGAATGACAGAAGGGTGAATGATCGTAATAATGAATTGTTCCTCAGCATTGTATTCCAAAGACGTATATACAATAGCCTGAGGAAACTGCATGTACTTTGGGACAGATTTTGTGTTGTGAAGCTTTGGTTCTAATTTGACACTACACCTCACACTGCACCTTCAAGAATCAAGGCTGACACTAGACAGGGTTGCTATGATCAAAGTTTGAGGATAAAGTTAAGCACCCATACTGTCATAATAATACACCATGTTATTGTTATGGTAACAAAAGTTATAAAAGTTATATTGTACAAGACTATAGAAAGCTGAGATGTCATGTTTCCACAAGAAATAGAAGAAGACAAATTTAATAGTACCGCAAAGTAAGTACCCACACACTGACCACAAGTAAAATCATGCCATAGTTACTTTATAGAAAGGTGGAACATTAAAACGAAAGTCAGTACATGGAGCCACCTGGCAAGAAATACCATTCTTAAAATGTTTCCTTGACTGCTAAAGACAAGCCAATTAAACCTGACTGAAGTGTTAAGGTGGCGCTTAGTGGCTTAATTTGGGTAATGCTTGTATAAAAAGACCCACCGCTGAACTTCGTTTGTCTTGTTTTCCAACACTCCACAATCTGGCTCATATTTGTAGACCAAGAACTACGTTTCTCAACTCAAATGAAGTATAGTGTTTGCATGGTCATGCCTAAAAGACCCACCTATAACAATTTGTTGAGGTAGTTGAGGGTCAAGGGATATGCCATTTCTGAGTAATAAGGTCACAAATTCTCCACAGTTTACCATGAAACTGTCAATAGTGCATGAACATGTTGCTTGGTTTCTTCGACAAAAGCTGCATCTGAAGCATATGTACCTTCTTTCCTACTTCCACAGACCTACCTTCAGGTTTTCGAATACAGAACTGAAAGCAGTAGCCTGCAAAGCTGGCTGTATGATCCCTCCCTTAATCTGCTAAATTTAAATGTTTTACGTGCATCAGTTAATAGTCACAAGAAATTTGATTTCTAAGAGCAAAATCTGAAATAAACTTTTTAAGTAAACGATTTACCATAACTCACGTTGACGTAAGATCTGATTTGATTTGCTGTCATCAGAGTGAAGGACCCCCATCCCAAACACGTGTACCTTAAAGTTGAGCTACTGCAACCAGCACTTTTGACACTATGACCATTCTGTAGATGGTGTGAATACTTTGTACCAGCATCTTGAATTTCAGGATGTTGAACATAAATAGTACACACTAGAACACTAAACTGTGGAAAATATTTACTTAGTGATACTAGCATTCTTTAAGATTTTAGTACACATCCCCAGAGAAGCACATAGATCACACTGATTAGAGACAAATGATATAAAACCAATCATTAAGAATGTTTTTCAAGTAGCTACAAAGGCTACCTGTATCATAAAGTACTGTAATTTTTTATTAATTTTATGTTTACCTTTCATGTACTGCTTTATCACCAGCAATAGGTAAAAGCTTTGCAAACATATAATATTTAATGAGTGGTAATCAGTCCCAGCTAGACAAATCTCTCTAGGGATCTGGAGTCATGTACCATGTCAAGTATCCAGTATACAAATATTTACGTATAAACATATCATAACAAGTTAAAAGGGAAGCCTTAACCATAGTATTATTGCAGCTTCATTCCGGTGATACAGTAAGTACAACGGGAAAAAGTTAAGTACGTTATCAGTGCCCAAATGAGAAGGCATAACTGAAGTGACCACTCCACTACGAACAAAGGTGTCGATCATGCAGATGCCATCTACATTGCACTTGGCTGTTAACTGTAACATCAGATACAGCACGCAGGGATGTCAACGCTTCCCCACAGAAACCATGATATAACACTTGTAAAGCTTACTTATTTTTGTGTGACATTAAGATTCTCCACATTCTGACATGGCTACTAACAACTTGTACAGGTACAAACAAAAGTTAATTAATTTCAATCTTGTAACAAGGGGAATAAGAGCAGTGAAAAATATATGTGACTAGTGTTACATATACAGTAGGTTAGTACAATAATATTATTTACATATGCTGTAGGCGTAATACGGCACATGTAAAAGAAATCTCATTATTGCAGGTTACCTCGGTGCCCTAAAATTGATTTTATAATACTTTAGGATATTTTGCCCGCGGTGTCTACGTGTGTCCAGTTCTATTGAACGAATCCGGCCTCTGTGCCATTTCAGTTGAATGCATATACTATGGAAGTACTACCCTCGAGGTGGTACGGCCATGAATATTCAGTACGGTAACTGCATTCACATTCGGCAAATCAGAACCACAAAACAACCTTTTATGATACATACAGTGTAAAGATCATAAAATATCAACTATCAGTCATTCACACGTTTTTGGATTTACTCTTAGAGATGTTCGTATGTCTCCATGTTTTTAGTACTGTTTAGATGCTAAAAAGTGTTTATGACCTTCAAAAAACCACCCAATGGCACAAGAATGTTGTTTCTCTTTTGAATGACAGATAATTTCTTTTTTAGAAAACCCATTCCTCCCCCCCAAAAAATTAGAATTCAACAGACTGTCTACATAGTATCAGCACTACCACCTACCCTACTTGATTTATGATAAAACACAGAGCACAGAACAACAGAAATAACATAGAAATGTCAGGACACAGATATGTCTGCGTGCAGAGATGAGTATAAAAGTTTTAAATTGGTAGGTGTCGGAACGAAGAGGACGATAGAGGCTTCAGCTGGAACAATGAAATGTCAGAACACTGTTGTGTGTAGGAGGGTCACCATTTCCATGAATATTGTGCTCTTTCTTATATAAAGATATTGTCCTTCAGCACATACGAAACAACATATACCCTTACACTGTTGGTATTGACAGAGAAAAATGCTATGAAGCAACCTGCAATTGGTTAAATGTATGGGGATGCTTCATTCCAGTGTCCCAAATTTTGAATTTTCCCAGAGCTTACTTTGACTGTGCTCCGATTTTCTAACGGTGCGCTTGCCTCTTAGCCCGATGAGCGGATGAAGTCTTTTTCGTGTTCAA
>JAAAJZ020034782.1:0-10289 GCA_010015985.2 Actinopyga echinites
AGTGTTTATAAGTCAATAGAGAACAGACATTAATCTCTCAAAACACACAACCAAAGTTTGTTTACTTACCTCCTACTTTTTGAAATAAAATTTCATCCAAGAAACTTCCCTTTCCCGTTATAGATCTTGCTTTGTAAGCCTTATATCTTCCTTTATCATTTATGCCATCCTACAGGACAGACCAGGGAAGGCATTTACTTTATTTGCAATTCTACAACTTTTCTTCCGATTTTTTTGACAACCCTCCAAAATATTTTTGCCACCCTTAATGAGGTTGTAATACACAATTCAAAAAACACAACACTCCACACGTTTAAAAGGAAGTTCTCTATAACAAATTGCTAGCATGGAAGGGAAGATACAACAATTAATTCCTTTCATTATAATATAATGATGACATTCTGAAGTATGCAGCCCCTCACATATTCTGACTTCTCTGTACCTCCTTACAAAACAGAATAGCTCCAAGGTTAGGAGACATAGCAATAATGCAATACAAACATAGCAGTATATAAAAAATGAATAATTGGACACCTAAGTCCTGATGAATGAGTTAATCAAAAGTTTGGAAAACAGGGCAGTACTTTTGCTAATGTTAAATGCCAATGAAACTTACATGAAAAAAGTATGTTTGAAAAAGTTACTTCATTCATGGACTTTCCATAAAAAATTGGCCTTCAATACCCATTTCATGGAATATGTTAGGTAGATACCTAAACCACATCCAATACCTTTTTTTTTGTTTAAGCTTGACATCATCTACCTTTACAGCAGCAACTTGAGGCCCCGAAAGTGCTCCATATTTCTATTTAAGTGAGATGACACAGTTTCTGTTATCTCTGATATCTGGCTTTGAAAAGGATAAAGAATATTGAGGTCAATTTGATTTTAAAATCACTCCACTGGCAGAGCTGAAAAAAATAAAAACTTGCTCAATGCCATGTCAAGAAATTTTCCCATCAGGAATAAGATGGGCAATGGAGGGGAAGCCTTTCGAGCCAAAGTCCCTATATGAGTAAGAGGGAGTGAAAACAAAAAACCTGATACCCCAGTATCAAAAGCGACCATTGTGGAATTGACTTCAAACTTGTATCACAACTGATGACACTAAGATCAAAATAAATGAACTCAAGAAGCTTGTACTTCAAAATTTCACTTATGTTGACTACATATTTTAAACTGAATGCTCCATTTTTTTTTATTTATTTCAACATTTTTTACAAAATATTGCAGTAATGTGCTTGAAATACTTTGGAGATATGCAGGATTCACTGTGAGAAATTGCTTACATTTGAACACAAATTACAGTGCATCCTGGTCACATTCTCTTGCACAGAAGATTTAATCTTAATGCTTTTCTGAGAAACCTTTCGAAATTCTCGAAGTGGTTCAATATTTGATCATAAATATACTACAGTGATCTGTAATGTGGAATTATTTTTCTTTATTTCTCTCATATGAGGTCAAGATTTGTCAATTTCTAAGTGGACTACTGGGTAAATTTAACACATGACCCAATCCTGTGTTTTTCTAAAGCAGCATTTACTAATGCACTAACAAAGATGAACCCATGTATGCTAATCTGGCCCCTCCTCAATAAGATCATGGGAATTATTCAAGTCTCATCCTTGGTAAGAAATTTCTTCCAAATCTCAACAGTATTTCACTTTTCAAAAACATACAATGCTTCTTTGTGTTTTTCATTAGTAAAGGAACCTACTTTTGTCATGACATACTTTGCTTCCAGTAAGTAAAGAATCAACAATGGCTAGCAATACAAGGGAAGAACAATGTCAGCTTAAAAGAAATATACCTTTCAATTTAACAGGTGTCTTTCCTCAGTGACAAAATGGAGCACAAGGAGACAAGGAGATTTTTAACCATAAAATGTTTATAAAAAAAAAAATGGTTTCAGGAGGTCCAAAATCCTGATAACTGTACCAGCAAAGGATCCCCTAATTTAGAAATAGGATTTAGAAATGGATTTAAATTAGAAAATAATAAATACATAAAAAAAAATTAAAAACAGGCTAGACACATGGCTCTCATGTGCTCTGGGTCTAAGCAGTATTGAATGAGACTTTGAGCCGTAGTCTCTTACTTTCTCCACTCCGATGCTCGACTTGATCAGCATTCCTGTTCAACACCTGGAGAATGCTTTCCTCTAGTGTCATTGTTGTCCACTTTTAAAAACAGACGACCAGTTAACTTGCGCAAATGAAAATCACTGTTAGGAACATGTTTTTCTTCAGGCTGTCAAATCAAGCAGAACATTGCAAGGAACTATCCTAGTGGTACTGACTGTCTGTCCGTTTGCCCAGGTGCATTAGTTCACAAGTACCTGTTCTCTTGTCTCCAGCAGATTTTTTGTCATTGGACAGCAATAGGGTCTGAAGTGTCCTCTGGAGTAAGGGGTTCCATCTGTTGTGAGCTGGCTTTCATACCGTCTGACGAAGCCCCCATGTGCTTTGAGTGATCTGGCCCAAGTGTTGTCTGGGAACGGGACGTCGCTGAGAGAGTGGTCTGACTTGCATCCACTGGCATACTAGGATGGTTTGGCCCCAAGGGAAGCGTCGTCTGGTGACCTGTTTGACTCATGGGATCATACATGGGCCGACCATAGCCCATGTGTGGCTGCGATGGCTGGCCCATACCAGCTGACTGCAGACTTCTGTTCCTTCCTGCAAGAAAGAAGAAGTTAGAACTCCTAAAATTCCATTCATCAAAGTGACAATGTATAAAATCTTAGCAAGTATATACAAGATGAACCATTTTTTTTATTAACATTCAGAGTCCTTTTTGTTTATAAACCACAGATATTACTTGAAAACAATTTACAGTGTGAGTTCCCACTAACAGACTGGAACAACCTTGTCATTCTTTCTACACTGGTTCACTACTTCACTTGAACTTCAGGACTAATGGATTTAAAATACTTTGAAAAATTCCAGACAGATCTAAAACCCTGACTTATCCAACACACAAGGTCACTTAGCAGTGAAGTACCTGCCTTCAGGTCCAGGATGTATTATTCAATGTTCTACAGGGATAGTAACAGCAGTAACATAAGTTAAGATATTATAATCCTTGATATGTTTTAGATGCATATATAAATCAAGTGGCTTGGTAAAACTGAGGTACAGTATGTGATGCAATTTTGTACCATGTGAATGTTCCCTTGTGACACAATTTCATATCAACTTCAACAGGACTTTGATTGAATTTTGTAAGATTAAGTTGATCTTCACTTCGCCTACAGATACATTCTTATAAACACACATCATTTATTTAAAGCAGACACTAATATAAACATTTCAATTCAGCCTCACCATGCTGCTCCCCCCCCCCCCCATCCCCTTCCTCAAATATGGTAATGAGCATAACTGCAAATTTCAGAGCAAGGAGTTCAAAGGTTAAGAGTGACCTAAAGGAGCCACGACGAGAAGTTTTGTTTATTTTACCTAAGGGATCAGTCTGGGGTGGCTGTGCTCCGCCCCCACTCCTGTTAGCCAGATCCTCAACCTTCTCCTCCTCCCTACGTTTAAGGCACGCTGCTTTCGGGTTCAAGTTTCTCTCTGGCAAAGGAAAATAGGGCACAAAAAGCCTGTTTGTTTGAAAAATGCTCCTTGAGTCTTATTACCAAGTGGATTAAAGTTCTTAATGGTCTCTCTGGATCAAATAAAGCTTTACTAGACCACACTGTTAATTCCCTATTATACCAAACCCACACAATATTATGGTTAATTATATATTGATCCTGTGTCTAGGTTTCAAACCATTGTCCCTTTGGTTCTCCTATATCCACATTGTCACAAAAAAAATGTCAACAAAAAATAAAGCACAATTAAACTAGTAATGACTTTACAGTGAAGAAATTTAAAAGCAAAGTAACATTCCTAACATCACCATCAAAAGTGTTACATGGTTCTACATACTTTTCTTCCTAAAAAACGCAACAAAGAGATTAGACACAAAGCGTTACACTGGTTAATAAAGTAAAACAAAATTGATTAACAACAGGAGCTGTCATCTAAATGAGAATAGAACAAAGAAACAATGGTTAATTCAAAAAACAAACAGACAAACCAATGGAAATGTTACTTTTAACAAACAACCTTCTAGCTTTCCAAAAACTAGTTTTCAAAACTAAATGTTTTTAAAACATCTACAGAAAACTACTCAAATGCATATATCACAACACAGCCTATACACCTAAAAAGCAACCATGCAAACAAGTTAGGCAGAACTGGATGTATTTAGGGGCTGGGGTGGGGAGAGGGAGAGGTAGGGGTGGGGTATATTCCTCACCTCTAACTTGTTGCTCCAGGCTAGTTATAACACTAACAGCTTGATGGAGGATACCCAGCTTGGTTTGGGCTTTGTCACTTTTCATATGCAGCATGGTCATACGGCCCAGTTCTTTAAAGGCCTCGTTGATGTCCCTTACTCTTATCCTTTCCCTAGCATTGTTGGCATGTCTTCTGTCCTTCTCTTTAATATGTCTCTCCTCTGGACTTAACATGTCATCTTCACTGCTGCATGATGGGAGAATAATAAAACCACACCTGAAGTACTTAATATCTGATATAAATACTTAGTCTTAATTCATTTAATAAATACTGAGTCCCATGCTCCATTGGTATAAGTGCTGCATGATGGGAGAATAATAAAACCACACCTGAAGTACTTAATATCTGATATAAATACTTAGTCTTCATTCATTTAATAAATACTGAGTCCCATGCTCCATTGGTATAAGTGCTGCATGATGGGGAATAATTAAACCACACCTGAAGTACTTAATATCTAATATAAATACTGAGTCTTAATTCAGTGAAGCATGTTCCATCGATGGTTAGAGACATGCTCTAGGGCAGGTATAAGTGGTGTGCAGGTATAACTTTAAATTGTTTGATATCTGGTTGATGACAATGCTCTGATTAATATCAATCAGAGCCTGACATATTGTAACTTTGACAGCTAACTACACTACAAAAGCATTCTTGCTGATCTTTTTCATACATATAGCATCTGCTTTACACAGTAAAAATAAATTTTACCAAAAATTTCACCTTGACAACTCATCTGAGGGAGCTCATCTGTGATTCCTTTTACAGAATCACCAAATACCCTCTTACCCAAGAATACTTTCCTGTTTGGCATGTTTAGCTCATAAATGTAAAGGTTTCTTGAACCTCTGACAATCCTTCATCACAGTACAGTTACTCTGAATCCTGTCAATCCACTTCTTAAGGTTTCCCCTGACCTCACTCAGACATTGAATATAGTTCCTGCCTCATACCCTCTCCCCTCCTCCCCGACCCCAACACCTCCAACTTGCCTATCAGGTGGACAAGTTATGATTTTACAATACCTATATCGTTTCTTCTTTCCTCCCGCAGATTTTCTGTCTCCACCTTTCTCCAGGTCCCTCTTCTGCTTCTCTTCAGAATCACTGATACTGTCATTGTCTTCGGGACTTCTTGCCTGTTTCGTGGAAGATACGCTTGATTTGGATTTCTTGCTTGATCCCTTCGCAGACCTTCCCCCTACTTTTGTCTCTCCTGAGGGGTCATGGACTGAACTCCCATCCACCACTGGAACACCTGAAAAGACAAATGTAAATGAAAAACATGAGAAACAGAAAAACATTCCAGGACTTCATTCAGCCTATCAAAGATTGGTGGGATTTGGCACAAACCTAAGTTGCTATCTGCAGAGAATCTTTTTTCTTCTTAAATAATTCTTAAGGACACCTTGTTTAGGTGAGACAAAACTGAGATCCACAGTCATTCTGATGGAAAGATGATTCTTTACAGACAAAACTCAAGGAAACACACAAAAATACATCACAGACCTAACAGTGGACACTTATGGCCATGCTTGCATCTCATTTCTTTGGAAATGCAGCTTTTTTTTCAGCATCGGGCACGGCAATAAGAATGGGTACATATCA
This sequence comes from Actinopyga echinites, assembly GCA_010015985.2. Taxonomy (NCBI): domain Eukaryota; kingdom Metazoa; phylum Echinodermata; class Holothuroidea; order Aspidochirotida; family Holothuriidae; genus Actinopyga; species Actinopyga echinites. The sequence goes on from JAAAJZ020034782.1 coordinate 5,957, forward strand.
AACCTGTAACCGGGGGGGGGATACGGGAGGGTGTTTCCCCTTCCCCTGCTGTGTCCCCACTGTGGCAATTTGACAGCCAATACAATTTACTAGCTACAAGCCTACAATGTAAAATATCTGTCGGTTTCCCCCTTCCATTGCCTTTCAGTAATAGTGGCCCCCACACCTGAAAAGCCTTGCTTTTTATAAATTTCAGAATTGGTTACAGGATACCTTTTCCTGAATAAGGTAATTCTTCATATTTCTATCCTTGAGTTTATCCTCTCCCTACAAATACCCATATTCCCTCCTTAAAGGGAAAAAGCAGTCACCCCAAACTGAATTAGTACACCCCTCTATGCTATTTCATGAATAACTCTTTTTAATCCTGTGATATCATTTTTGTTGTTGAATTCCTTAATTTTGCAGTATATCACCTTCCTTATGCAGTACTGATGTTCAGAAACATCATGAAAAATACTTGTAAGAGAAATGGAAGGAGAGTTGCAAGATTTTGATGATTTTTCAAAATAAAGTTGGAACGACTGCTTAGTCCCTTTAACTAGAAAATACCATGAATGTATTTCCTAACGAACACTACAGATATGCTTTGTGCCATGGTACTATACATATCACAAACCTATACAAGTTTCTTCAGTTCTCTTCAATTTCTTCCTTTCAACAATTGTAAGTTACATGAAACCACAAGAAGAAAATAAGTTTCAAATTTGTTGCAGCCATGGTCGTGTTATTTTCTCTTTTTCCTTCCTAGGTAATAGGAAGAAGCAAGGTTGTTCAAAGCCTGACTTTACACTATGTATCAATTCAACATTCAGGTTGAGCGACCGGGAAGGTGCCTTGTGGGAGCCAGCCAGACTCCTTCTCCTCCCTGCTGGATACTGCCTCTCTGACCGCTAAATTAGTTTACCTTGGTTGTCCAGCACGGCAGGAGAGAAAGCCTAACTTCCTTGCCAGTGTCAAGTAAAATTTGATGAGAACCAAAATGACATCATATGTTCATACTTTCATAAATAGTGGACAAAGTAAAGGGTTTTGCTACAAAGCTCCAAGACTTACCACCGACATGTGGCCTGGAGCATAATTCAATCATTATGCATTCCTCTTGGGTAATTTTTAACTTTGTGGGGCAAAGGGTCACAGCCGAGGTCAATTTGTGCTGGACCAGTTGTTTTCAGCTGATATTAAAAATTGAAAAACAAAAGCCAGCCAGACACAACAACCAAGGTGTGGTTGAATTTCCCTGCACAGTCAATTTATCCTTAACTGTCTTTGGTTTGGTGGTTGTATTCCCTTACTGTAGCTGTTTATACACTACCTCTCACTAGGAATGATGTGGCTCTTAAAATTCTGGTACAGCAGGTGAACTTCCTTGAGCACATACTGCACATTAACTGACAGTCCACCATCTTTAATTTGGGTGTCAGTTTGGCTACTACTTTTACTTAAAACTTGATACAAAGAAAACTGTCCTTCAAATGTTTCTTTGTGATGGAGTGCTCTCTTGTTGGTTTCTATTTTTATTTTGTTTGTCTGGTCCTTCTTTTAATATATTTTAAACTTTTGAACTCTTTATGCAGTAGCGTACAAACCAACGCTTCACACAAGTACCCATGGCCATGAATGTACAAGGAAACCGCAAAAAGAACTGAACATCACAAGTTGGATGTGGAAATTACCGATTATGTCAAATGAATGGTGCTATTAAATCCCTCTGATCTATCAACAAAATCTTTTAGTCTTTAATTGACAGTTAACATATTTTATGTAATTATACTCTTTACCATTTCTTGTTAGCAGATAGTCTAAACTGATTTATTTCAAAACACATAGGTTTTTATCCCAAGGCTAATAGCTTCCTTTATAGCCTGTTTCTGTGAATCAACTAGAGTCATTCTGTGTCGCATTGGCCAGCAATAATTGTAATTAGTCTCTGAAATCAGTACCAGTAGTGCTACACATATATCCAGCTTGAAGCAATCAAGGGCTATAAGAGACTATACCTTAACTACACACAGCTGTAGCACACTGCTTTGAACTTGAGAAAGGTAAACATACTATCTGAACTTTTGGAAAAAATGTAGATTTGTTCGGAATCGTTCCTATCTTAAATTTAACAGCAAAAGGCTGCGGAGGAAGGCATGCACAAATTTTGATCCCTAAATAATGATTCAGGCTGACTGGCAGTAATTATAGTACACAGCACTATGTGGCAAAAAATGTCAACAGGCTCTCAACTGAACATTTCATCTCAAATTCGTATCTTAAGTTGTGCAAATTAAACTATCCATTTCATGTTCCATGGGGAAAACTATCAATTTTTAACAATGGCCTGTAGGACAAAGTAACTGTTTATAAACAGCAATCTCCAAACAGCTACATAGCAACCCCAATTATCAAGTGCACATCATACTCCAGGCATCCACCACAGCCCCTTACCTCACATTTTTTACCATTTTAAATTCCTTATGGTCCCATCCAAGATTTATAGGGGAAGTTCCCTCCACTGCATTTTTCACAAATGTTTTGATTTGTATTATTAACCTTAACGGGTGGAAATACAGTAACCATACAATGCCTAATGAAGAGGAAGACAGTTCTCATGGTAATGAGAGATGAGGGTAAGACAGAGACCTACAGAACCAAGCAAAGACCAAGAACTTGACTCCACATCTAAACTTTCTCTTACTCTCTTCTTAAACCACCAGTCACAGAAGTAACACAGTAACCACAGAGCAGAGAAACCAATGAGGTAAATACACCCTGCCGTCACTAATTGACAAATGGGCTGCTTTTAAAGTGGAAACACTTGGGGCCTCTCCGAGGAAGATGACAGAGAGTTATATTAGTGAATTCAGAGAGTCGCAGTTGGAACCTCTTCAGCAGACAAAACAAGCCCACCAAGGGGGCTTGGGAGTGGTCCAACATGGGGTTCAGCCTATCAGAACTTAAGGTAACAAAAGCTGTGGTGGACGTCCCATCTGAGGTCCTATTACTTAGCAAAAGATGGTTTGATGTAACCTGCTGGTGGGTCAATTGTTTAATTGTTTTATCCAGCCGATGGGTTACCCAATCCTATGGAGGACATGTCCCCTGTAATCATCATCACTTCTGGTATCACTCCTCTGATTAAAAGCTGCATGACAGCTTCCCTCATAAACTGTGACTGCTTTGACAAAAATATCACGAGGACTGGAGGGTTTATCCTCTCTATGATGTGAATTGCTTTCTCCTTATTAAAACAAGTTCTTTTTTTCTCTTCAGCATTTGAAAAACACGGTGCAAAGTGTTGACTCTACTGATGAGTAAAAATCGACATGGAATAAGACACTGGGCCACTCACTAAAACCCCAGATCTAATATATTTCTGCAAGACTTTAAGAGAGCTTATTCCATAGTACCACCTCAGAACTTTGTAAAAATAAATTCAAAATCTTCTGGATTACCTTTTCATTGTTAGGATGATGCCTAAATAAATATCGTGAATGCAAATCTTCACACCTTGTCTGATCTACCTGCAAAGTTTCATTATAGAACAATACTCTAAATTACACAATTCCCAGGTACCTGTGGTAGCTTAAAACAGGTACTACAGACATCACCTTATCTGAATCCAAATGTCACTTCTCAACCATGCAAGGGGCATGCCCCGCAGAAACAACCTTCGACCCTAAAGGTCCTGACCAAATACGTCAGCCTTGAGAAGACAGCAAATTCGTCCATACTGTTGTGTTTATAGGCTAGTGGAACTGACAGGAGTAGAGGTTTATTTTCCTTTCACCTCACCAGAAATTAAAATACCGAAGTTCTTCATCACTCAAGTCCTTGTTTTACTACTCCATTCCAGCACTACTGTAATAACAACCCCACACTGTAAAACCGTAACAGCTCCCTTGTAAAACCATGTGGTTCAGAAACTCCAAGGTAAAACAAAAGAGAGGGCTGAACAGCCAACAGGGATGACGATAACTCCTAAAAACATCAACCTACCCTTCAACTGAAAAGTAGGTGTTGAACTCCACCACTTCATGGCATTACACATCACTTCAGCTTTACCTGAAGAGGTTTTAGGCAAACACTGCAGGAGTTTCAAGTACATGAGTCAAGAGGACGGCCTTATAAATTAGGTCTTTTTTTACGCTGGTTTAGTCCACAAAGATATGGAAACAATTTTGAATGTAGGCCTACTAGGTGAAAACTGATGTTCTGCAACTAAAATAGGTTATGATCACAAGGAATATTGTAACGGGCCTAGAAGTGATGGGAGGGGGGAGGGGGAAGGTAAGAGAAAGAAACTAAGGCTAGTAACAATTTCTAACAATAGGAACAACAAACT
>JAAAJZ020034892.1:0-10287 GCA_010015985.2 Actinopyga echinites
CTCGAATAAAAGCTTCCTGGTTCCATGATGCCAGCAGTATTAAATCGAAGTACCCGTTAGACTGAGCTATTAACACAGGGAAAATACCCCCGAAAAGCTGTCCTTCCTCCACATGTCACAAGAGTTGAGTCTTTTCATCCCTAATTCCTTGAATACTTATCAAATCTTAGCTACGCCCTGATATGCTATTCAAAATCGAAGCGAAATCCAACATCTTTGAAGTGGACAATAATTATGAGTGTGAAAAGCATTTTGAGTTTGAACTTGACGTCCAAAAATAAGATTAATTATATTGCTCTTGGTGCCCTATTAGAAGTCCTTTTCATGCTCCGTATCAGAATAACAAACAATATCAACCAGCATATTAACTTACAGTTTCGTGGCTCCATAAATACAACGATAGCCATTGGTGATAGGTCTAGCTCAGATCGTAGAACAGTCATATTTCCACCGGTATATCTGTTGATACGAATTACCTCGCTGGAGTTCCAGTCAGTCCAATAAATAAAGTCCTCATAAATCGCTATGCTAAACGGATGAACTGGACCCGAATCGATAATAACCTACAGACACGATACAACCAAAATCATGAATGATACGAAACATCACGGATAACCCTGTCAGAAATTTAGATAAAGATATATGATGCCATAAATTCCATTCAATTCAATAAAAAAAAACACTAACATCAAAAGATCAGCTTGTTACGATAGTAGGGAAACAATAAAAGTGAATAGAAAGGACAAGTTTAAAAACATCTGCTTCATCTTTTAAGCAAGGGGATTCATGGTCAAAGCAAGGCACGCTTTGGTCGAGAGGTTATTAGCTTTTACAATTAGCTTTTACCTCTGCAATACTCCGCTATAATATGCTGAAACCTTTGGATTTCAAAAAGAATGAATAATTTCTCCATTAACTCACAACTCTGTTGGTGCCATCTAAGTTTGTTCTTTCAATTTTGTCTAGTCTGGCGTCGCACCAGTAAAGTTTTCTGGCGTGAAGATCAATATCAACATCATTTGGCATAATGATGTCTGTTGTGATAATAGCGCGAGGATCTTTCCCTGTCATATTTGCTGTCATAATAGAGGGGTTTTGTTCGTTCCAGTTTGTCCAAAACATTACGCTGTGAAGGAAGGAAGAAATAGAAAGGAAGAAATGTGAGAGACAGGAAATGGAAAAAAGACCACTGGAAGAGATAAAATCTGCAAATAACCAGTGTACATTTTGTTAACGTATTGAAAGTAAAAGATAGAAAGAACGTTCAATAATCACGAAATGCTGCAATAAATCAATTTCAAGAAGCCACTGGTAGTAATGGGTTTCAGCTTGATTTTTCACGTTTGAAATGAGGAAATCTCGCATTGATAGAAAAAAAACAATTCCTGGTTGAAACAAGTTATTTCAGATTTTTTTATATATCACATATCACAGGCCCTTTTACACCCCAAAGCTGCACTCGAGCCGCAATCAGATTGAGACCAAATCCCCCGCTCGAGATAAAAGTCTTGGCTTTCACACTCGATCCTCCCAGATGAAACAGCCAACAGGAAGCCACTTGCAACATAGATGTTGCACATGTCAGGCCCGTAGCCAAGGGGACTAAAGGGGGGGCAAGCCCCTTTGGAAAAAATTTCGCCCCCTAGAAGATCAAAAACAACCATTGACTTGATTTGACTGCATTTTACTGTCTCCCCCCCCCCCCCGAAAAATATTTTGCCCCCTAAAAGTTTCAGTACCTTGCCTGGCTACGGGCCTGGCACATGTATGAAATGGCGTAGATAAAAATAGAATATAGTAAGGCTAATACATATAGTATCACTCAACCCCATAAGTCTGTCCAACACAAATATTTTTAGAATGCAATTTAAATTTTGTTTTTCGTGGTAAAGATAGTTTTTTGTAGTTTTTCATTTTTGTTGTTAGAAATATTATTTCGTAGTGTTTAATTTAGTTTTTCGTGTATTTTTTTCGAAGTATGCAATTTCTCTTATCGTAGATATCAAGAGCTGTATTTCATTTGTATACCGCATCAGTCTTCCGTACTGTTCTCCCCTTGGATGGATCAAAATTTCGAGTCATGAACTTGAGTGCGAGAGCTTTCGCACTACAATAATTGTATGCAGGCTTATATCAGATCCGGATCTAATCCCCTCTCGACATAAGTTGGGAAGCACTCTTGGAGTATAATTCATTCTCTGAAAAAGGATTTTTGGCATGCCTTGGTAAGATATTTCTAGAATGATGCCGTATGTAAACGCCAAGTTATCAATTTCTACAAGACATTCTCAGAAAATTTCAAATAGGAATTTTAAAAGTAATACAGGTAAACGTATTTGAGACCACTCTAAGACTCGACAACCCCTTTCAAAATAATATGTGAACACACAAACCCGTTGCAGACATCAAGGGCTATTCCCCTAGGGTGGTCCATGGCAGACATCTTTACCACCACCTCCTCAACAGTGGGAATCAATGAGAACACCCTCATACGACTAATTGAGGAATTGGTGTAGCTCGTCCAGAAGATTTCTTTGGTGATGTGGTTATAGGCTATACCCTCCACAGACCCAACACCTGCAGCAAAGCATGACAGTTGAATAACTTACTACGTTAATATTATCCACTGCTCTGGTAGAAAAGTAGCACCCGTAAGAAAGGAAACCGACCATTCCTATCTAGGCCCAGATTGTAACATGTTTAACACTGTTTCGCGAGAAATTTTCATCGGGTAATCGAAATAGAATATCTTTCTTACGAAATTTGAATCGCTATTGTAAAGGGTCCCACACTTTTGTTATAAATTTAAAAGATAATCCACAAAGTTATGAGCAAAGGCTGAGCTATCACGTGAAACTGGTATTCTGTACTATCTGGAATACCAAAGTCATGTTCGCATGATCGATTTAAATTTTGTACATCTCTACACAGAAATGACGTCAGGCCTTCTTTCGTCAGCAGTACAATATTCAAGTCTTTGAAGGCTATTGTCTGTGTCCTTTCGTCCTGATGACTTTGCATTTCATGACTCCCCCCACCCCCTTTATTAACATGACCAATGCTAGGTAGATATTTTCCCATACGTCAAACATGACCGCACACTCACAAAATCACGTAGACAAAAGTTTGCTTGAGAAGAACCACAGTTTTCAAGAACCTCAAAATGTGATATTTCCTGGCATTACCAGTGACAAAACAAATGATGCAATCTTGAGCTTACCTTCAAGTATTGTCGATGTGGTGGTATATTCCGTTGCCAATGACCTGTAGAGGATGTTGCCATTTTCAACGTCAGTGAAAAAGATTCCTGTCTGGGAGTACACAGGAGCAATACCTACTACATAAATATCATCATTAGTAAAAGGTAGATTGACGTCTCTGGGATTTTCACCCAAAGGTATCCTCTGAATACTTCTGATCTCGGAGTAAATAATAAATGGGGCATTCTCTGAAAACAGACAAAGAAATATGTCAACATCTTGAAACTGTCTGTGAAAGACATTACACTTAAAAATCTGTTTCGTTATTTTCAAATACAATCATGGTCGTGTGTTTCCTTCCAGTTATTGCTATTGGGGTAAAATGTGTGTTTTGTCTTCAACTGAACGAGTGCAAGTTGCCTCTCTTTGCTGACACCTCTAAGGGTGTGCAAACGACCTAGAACTCAGAGATGTATGAAGCTTTCCAATTCTTCATATCTTAACATAAACCTTTTGTTACGTTGCAATGTTTGCTTTACGGAAACAAGTATTTGGTGTACAGTTCACTTCGATGCGATGAAAACAGTTCAATCTCCTGTGTCAGTTCATTTCTCCAAAACGCAATACTTCCCTTTCACTAGATATGATGCATTTACATACTATATGTGATAGTATCCAATCTTCCAACTTTAAAATTTTTTCACACTCATTCTAAGCTGGACCCAAAACAATAGTGATTTTGCCCTTAACCTTTTCACGCATCAGTGTTAAGGATCCAGGCTTTCTTCACTTAATTTCAGACTTTGATCTCTAGTCACCTCATATAATTTGACTATATAACAGGGTTTATCTGCTTATTATGACATCACAGATCAAGTATGAAAAGTGTCGATGACGTCTATTCTGAGATAAAAGGTTCAAATTTCTGGAGTTTGGTCTCGGCATGTTCAGCGAACAGGACCTATCGCGCACTTGAAAAAAAAAGAGGTTTCATATTCTTAGACTGGTGATTGGTTCGTCTGTTTGAGTACTAATGTAGGCATTATGGAAGGGCTCAAAGGAGGAAGGATGCAGAAAGAACATAATTTAAGGTAGCAAAACATGCCTTACATATTCTCGAGCACTCTGTTTTTTTAAACCTTTTTAAACCTTTCATCAATTGTCACAAAGCATATCCTAATGTAAAAAAGGCCAGTAGAAAGATACCTTTTTTTCACAAGCAAAAGAAGATTAAGTCCATCCAAAACGTTCTCTGGAACTGAATCTCTGAATCTCTAGATACTACCAAATGTAACTGTGAAGTTCTTGCGAAAGTCAGCTAAGAACAAGCACGTTTGCACATTTGATATCATACGTTCACACTAATGACTATTTGTGTTGTGTTTGTAATACTTTATGAACACCACTATGAAAACCATTTTACAGAGTAATAACGTGTTAAGTTCGCCCTATATAATCTCAATGGCTGCAAAATATCATCTTTTCGGTGTAAAAAAAAGTGTACAAGGTAGACTCTTTTGCAAAGATCTAGAATCCCTATCAAACCGTAGCGTATGGCGATGTGAACAATCGAACAGCTCATCATGATGCAATAACATCCTTATTCCAAATTACCAGTCCTTGCCTGTTATTTCTATGGTCTTTTCTGGGTGACATCTCACACCAGCATCCTCATCGTGACGACAGTTGTGCTTGCCAAAGTCACTCTTCGGGCAATCATTCAGAGACCTTTCAGTTCCTGAGCAGTCCAAGTTGTCTATCCAGATGGCACCAGTGCCTTCACCAAAGTGGGCAGACGAGTAATAATCTAAGGCTCCAATATAACCTAATGTGTTGCAAACGACTGCTGCGTCTGACATATCCCACTTGTTGTCGCATATTGTCCCCCATTCATCATTCACAAGCACTTCAACTCTTCCAGCATTTGGAGAATCTCCGTTGACAAGTCTTACGTCCGTGATAGCTGTCAACAGAATAGAAACTCTTCAGTTTTAAAAGCTTTCAACTTACAGTTTTGAAAAGTTATGAAAAGCTCCTAACGTTTTGTCCTCCTTGAAGCCGTTGATTAAACCACTTTTTCCTAATGTTAAAATATAATTATAAAAATGTACTAAGTGAGGTTGGAAAGGTATAAAGGAAATTGGAAGATGGGGACAGAAGAAAGGGAAGGAAGAACGGAAATTAGCTACAATGAGAAGAAGCAAAATGAGAAGTAATTTACTACTGGTAATTTTACGATTCCTATGACATTCGAGGGGCCGATCGCTCTCAATACTGTTCATACTTAGCTATTTCACATGTTCATTGCACAGTCTAGAGTTTCCCTGCACCACTTGCCAGACAGCTGTGCTGAAGATGATAACTTCTCAGTTACATAACAGTTATTACTAACAATTCACCACTTTTGACTTTCTGTCATCACCACTGCGAAAGGCATTTACTGTACTGATTAAACCAGAATATGGCCTAAGATAATCAACAGGTGGTTCTATCATAATTTCATTTGGACAATTTCATTAGAAAATCAGAAAAATCTGTTCACCTGATGAGGAGGAAACTGAATGAAACAAAGTTGCTAAACTCACAGGGTAAACATGTCGAATTATCATTAGCTAGAATTTTTCCTTCGCTGCACGAACAGATAACAGCCCCGTATTCATCTGTATCACAGATTCCCCCACAACCTCCGTTGAACGTGCTGCATGGTAATGCACTACCTGAAAAGATTGACAAAAACTCAATGAAATAGTGATGTGAAAATGGCCGGCAAAAGCTTAATTCTTTTCAAATTCCTGACACAAGCGAAACATGTGTGAAGCAGAAAGCATTGCAAACATATTTTCGATGAAATGAAAGAATACGAAAGTGTGATTGGAGTTGACAGAATAAGTGGCAAAGTTCCAGCATTTAAATGGAAGGTTCATTTCACCAGTAAAATATATACAATTGCCCACGGTTCGGAAAGAGAGGACGGCCGTCTGGCAGTCGTGTAACATGTTTCATGTAGATCAAAAAGGTTTAATAATTTGACCCCAAATGACCTACACATGACGTTTAAAATTTTCCGCACCAAATGTTAACTTCAGGTACCACGATAAAACAATGTTTAGTAATTTGACCTCAAACGACCTCCATATGACCTTCAAATTTTCCTCACCAAATGTGATCTATATGTACCAAGTTTCATGTAGATCCAACAATGCATAGTAATTTGACCTCAGATGACCTCCATATGACCATCAAAATTTCCCGCAACAGGTGTTATCTTTATGAACCAAGTTTCATGTAGATCGAATAATATTTAGTTATTTGACCTCATATGACCTCCATATGACCATCAAAATTTTCGGTAACATATGTTTACTATATGCACCAATTTCCATATAGATCCAATAATGTTTAGTAATTTGACCTCAAATGACCTCCATATGACCATCAAAATTTTCGGTAACAAATGTTCACTATATGCACCAATTTTCATGTAGATCCAATAATGTTTAGTAATTTGACCTCAAATGACCTCCATATGACCATTAAAATTTTCGGAAACAAATGTTCACTATATGTACCAAGTTTCACGTAGATCCAGCAATGCTAAGTAATTTGACCTCAAATGACCTTCATATGACCATCACTGAATTTTTGGCAACAAACGTTATATTTTCTCTATGTAACAAGTTTCATGTAGATCCAGAAATGGTTTAGGTATAGCAAAAAATAATTCAAACTGATCCATTATTAGCAACTACTGTAACACCCACTGTACCTACAGTAAAGCAAATTCAGTGATTACTCTGATGGACCACTTAAGCATCCATAGCATCAAATGTCCATTACCCACACACTGTGCACAAAAATTCAAAACTTTCTGTAACTACAGTAAAGCAAATTTAATGATTAAACAAACTGATGGACCTAAAAGCATCCATAGCATAAAAATGGAGCAAAGTAACTTCAGTGACCAAATCTCCATTGCCCACAGTGTGCACAATAATTAAAATTTTCTGTACACTCTTACACACACACTGTAACAAAATGGACTTTCAATAAGGTGTATATTGTAGCCCAAACTGGCCATAACATTAGTTTAGCGTTAAAATAAGCCCCCTAACCTTGGTCAAAAATGCTAATGAGATTGAAAATCAAAATGCCATGATCATGTACCTAGAGTTATTTCTAACAACACCTTCCTACCACATTTGAAGCAAATCGGACAATGCACTACAAAGATATTGCCATTTCAGGAGTTTTACATTAAACCCCGCCCACTCATTAATATGAAAGATATGGGCACCAAAACAATAGGGAACATCTACTGTATATGATGCATGTACACGCTAAGTTTGAGGAAAATTGAGCACTCGGTGATTGAGTTATCGAGTCACATACCTAGCATTCCAATCGTCACGTTAAGCTCCGCTTACTCATTAATATGCAAGATATGGGCACAAAAATAGGGCACATCTACTCCATGCGATACATGTACACCCCAACTTTGAGAAATATTCAGCACTCGGTTATTGAGTTGTCGTGTCACATACCATTCCAATGGCGTCACATACACACATACATACGTCGCCTTAACGGCATAGGTTCCTTTGTTAACACAAGGAACCAAAAATACGACCTCAAAATTTACAAAACATGAACTCAAAATCTCTGGATTTTTGCACTAGGGGTATCGTTTTTGTGGTGAAACCCCCATGCACTTGGTACGCACCTTGTCAATAGCTTTAATCGCCCTTGTATCTGAGCAACCTACAAGGCACGTGAAGAAGGCAATCTGAAGAAGGCGATCTGGGAATCTGGGGGTATTTTGGGCGTCAGTTTAAATTGTTGACGACAAGGAAACCGGTGGAAGCACCCATCGGAGTTATCTTACGTTACTTCTTCTTATTTACAGTGCATTGTATTGACGTGTCAGGCGAAAAGTAAGGACGTCACATAGTATTCCTGCAAGTCGTATCCTTTGAAATGTTGAAAAGTTCAGAAGTATGGAAAGTTGATCATTGGATTGACTACTTGATTCAATTATCTGGTCATCATTGAAAACTGAATTAAATTTGATTTATTTTTGAGACGAGTGAGATGAAATTACTGTAATGAAAGAAGTAAAGTGCTCGTGGAGAGAAAGTAACGGGCCTAGGGAAATTTTGGGTTGTGTGAATTTACTTTCACTTCTGTGGAGAACGATGCGTTACGTTAATCCTACAACTCGCAACATTATACTGCAATTTCATTGTTGGTTTTATTTCAGGATGTCTGTATCCAGTGGCGTCGTGCCCATTGGGGCCAGGGAGCACAGCCCCCCCCCTCCAAATTTTGTCAAGGGTGTCATAAAATTTTGTCTGAAATGCCGTGCATTTTAAAAACTTTCTAATGTCAAGGTGAAATGGAAGTTAACTGTTTTCGAAAAGTATAGCTCAATGGAGTTATGTTTACCCCACTAGCTGGCTTGGTTCAACTTGCTGGAAAAGGATGCTCTTTCATTTCATACAAATTATCTTTAGTTGGAGTCACCACTTCTCACGGGCCCTCAAAAAAAATAATTTTGCCCGACGCCCCTGTCTGTGTCTGTATAGGTGTTTGTGTTTGCGTTTTAATTACCTGGTGGACTGGCTCTGGCGAAGTCAGCATGCTGTTAACAATATTCTAAATAGACAAGTCAACTCAGTGCATTTTGTACATTTCTCGTGTGGTGCATGCGTGTTGGTCGACTCCCTGCCGCTCCTATGTTCCTCTTTCATAACCAGTGACAAGTTAACAGATCGACCAAGATTCACTCGTACTTATGTGTGTGTAAACAATTTGGTCACATTGGTACTGGTTCGTAGTGTTTAGAAACAAATTTAGTGCTATTTGAGTATGGTCACCTGATTTACTGTAATTTCCAATCACTGACCTACCCAGAGGTTGCCCGCCCGGCGGACGTGTATTACTCATGCACTTATGTTGGCTGCACTCGTAATAAGCCAGTTCAGAGTTGTAACTGCGCATGTGCAGTCTGTTCAGGTCATAGGTCATAGGGGTATAGGATGCAGTCATAAGTGACGCAGTTTGCATAGGTTTGTGCGTTGTGCGCTATGAGTTGCTATAGTAGCGTTTACTCATTGGAAGAATGCATACCCTTATAACCTTTGACCTTGAGAACAAAATGGTAACTCTGAACTGGCTTATTGTACTTACACCTACAGATGCTCATCTATGAGTTTGTGTGAAGCATTCATAGTCACTTTTCACTTACTTCATTCTTACATTCATTCTGGTGTTAATAAGCTGAATATACCTTAGCCCCCTTTGAAAAGGAAATTAACTGACTTCTACACATTAAAGGTACTATTAGGTCCTTTAACCATCCCCCTTTTTGTTATTTCGCAGATATGACACGACTTGCACTTTTTTTTCTGTATTTTCTTTAAATCATAGGATATTTTAAGGTTGAATGAATCTTATTAAATTTGCATACTTACAGTTGGACTCAATCGAAGATCATTTTGAAGTATTGTCAGCTGCAAATCAGATACAGGATTGGTAAAAGAGGATTCAATGTCACCCAATGTCAGAGAAATTTCCACCTCTATGGCAGAATCGGCTGTTGAGAAATGAACACAAATTGAGTGCTACTTGTTTAGCATAATATCGTTACTATTTCCAACATTTATGTAGCACTCTTTCCATTCAATGGCATCTTCAAAAGCACTTTACAATAATAGCAAAAACAAGCAAAAAATAATGAAAAATTGTAAAACCAATGCCACTGTAATTATGTATGAGACTGGCTGGTGCCATGGCATTTCCACCTCCGTGTCCTTAGCAACTAGCATTTGCAGCTAACCACCTACACGGAAGTATAACTTACTGTACACGCTTTAAAAACCAACGCCCTCATTACTTCTCTATATATTGTAAGCTATGACTCAGATGACCACCCACTGTCACAACTCAGTCTTTGGCTCATCAAGGACCCTATACGATGTTAATCATGACTGAACACCGGCGAGATTCACCTATTCTGTTTCGAAAAGTGTTCAGAGGTTAACAAGGCAGGGGTGAACCAATCAATCCCAATGTTAACCTAAATCTGCTA
>JAAAJZ020035110.1:0-10280 GCA_010015985.2 Actinopyga echinites
GCATCATGCACAATGGCAGTAGGTTCCATTTTTAAAGTCTTTGGTTTGACTTGACCTGGGAGTCGAACCCGGGCCTCCCGCGTGAAAAGTGGATGCTCTACCACTAGACCAAACACGCGGTCGACATGAGCATGGTGTACAAGCTACTTTGTAAACACTAGTCAGTGTTGTCCCCCCCCCCGATCAGCCCTTTGACCTCTCATTGTGAAGTGCCCTGTGGCACTCGTATTCAAGTTTCCTGTATTACCCTGCTAGACTTCATGTCATTGAGCATGATGTTGGTGGACAAACACAAGGTCCAGTGTAAATGCACAGAGTTGGGTTGAAATTGGATTTAGGTTGGTATTGATGCTACAACATGAAAGTGTGCCCCCATTGTATATATATTCAAGGCAAGAATTTTTAGAAGTACCCAAATCTGCTTAGTTTCCGGGGTTTTCAGTAAATCTCTCAGCCTCTTGGTTTCATGGTGGTAAATTTGCATTTTTATTGCACTGATATCTAGGTAATCCTAATCAAAGGTGCAACACATATAACCCCAGTGATCCATGATAAATTGTCCTAGAGACAATCCCTCTAGCGCAACAGCAACTTTGATGATGATTTACCTCACATTTAACTCCTGGTTGGAGAGAGGCAATTGAGATAAGGTACAGTATCTTGTCTAAAGATGCAATGTAATGAACTATGAACCAGGAATGAATCAGCAATTCATGGATTTTAAGTTCAATCCCTTTAATAGCCTATTGTCCACCAAGCTCTACAAGTCCACTGGGACAGCTCTCTATTTCGAAGTCTTTTTCTTCCTGTCTCTATCTTCTAAAAAGTCCACATTGAGGTTGTGTTAGAGAAAAGGTTATGTTAGAACAAGCCCCCATCCTGCCACTGACCTTCATGCACACATTCAGAATAAAGAGACGTCGGAACAACGAGACGTCGGAACAGAGGTGTAACCCTTGTCCACCACCGTGCCTCCTGGTTTCATGACTGCATGTGTCATTCGATGGTGTGATGTTTGACCTGAAGATCTACTCCCAAAATAATTTCTACATTGCAGGAAGTTTGGTGTGAAGACTGCAGTGCTACAATATCAATACTAGTACGGTAAGCAAAACTGTGTTGTACTATTATACAACATACGGTATTAACTTGTCAGTTCTGTAAACCTCAGCCTCAGTGTATTATTGCTCAGTGTGTCCACAGCATATTCTGTGGTGCATATTTCTTGCTTACTTACACATTAGTTTATCAGGGCTCAGTAGGGCAGTAAGGAGGATTTCAGTTGCAAAATGCTTATCTCGCAGTGTCTCCAAGAGTTAAATAATTGCAAGACCCTGAATTTGCAAGTTCTTCATGTACACAGAAATGTATACAATGTCAGTACATACAGTACATGTACAGTAGTTTGTGTCTGCTGATTCACTTGCCATGACTTAGCAAATTGGAAGGGAAATGCGGTTATTATTCTGTTTGCATACTGCTGCTTAATAGCAGGTAAATTTCAACTACAATGCATGCAAATGGGGATGGCATTGAAGGTGTCATCTCAGGACTGAAGTCCAAGTGGAATGGCATGAAGTCCAGGATAAGAAGTATTAGAAGAAGAATTTTTGTTGATTTCTGTAGGTTTCTCATTTGCAGTTGAAATATAGGAGATTGGAAAGATTTCCTTTTAGGGATACTGCTGACACTTCTATCACATGACAAACTATGTACAGTTGACAAAAATGTAACCACTTACTGGTGTTTAAAAAAAAACCGTTTTGAAAATTTGGAACTTGTTATTTAAGTACTTCCAAGTACTATACTTTTTGAGTTTTGATGGATAATCAGATGACCACAAAAATGGCAACTCAAGATTTTTGTTAATTGCCTAAGTCAGACTGAATAACAGCCAGCCAGTCTATAATGCAACAGGCTTTTGGGAGGGAAGAGGAATAATGGTGGAGGTTTCTTGGGGCTTTGGAACAATAATTTCACCGCTAGTCTTTCAGGAAGGAAATGTCATGAGAATAGCCATCCAGAATAAATATGTGCAAAGGAATCCAAAAAAAATGGCATTGCTTTAAAGGCATAGTAATGTTTCATCTCATTATACACACAAAAGATCTGTCTACATGCCACAAGTGACATTAGTAAAAGGTGTGATTAAAGATTTTGTTTCCCCAAGATGGAGATACCAAAGAGGAAGTATCTTCAATATCTTGGCGTGCTGATAATTTACACTGTCATCATGCCTCCCATTTCCAACGAAATGTGCAGTATATTTAGCAAGGATATACCTGTACCCCCTGAAAAGATTTTGCATATAACACCAAGGGTTACGCATATACCCCAGGTTGAAATCTGCCAACTGGTAAAGACAAATGTGTAAAAGCATGAGTGTAACTTAAAGGGAAAAAACAGTCACCCAAAACTGAATTAGTGTACCCCTCTATGCTATTTCATGAATGGCCCTTTTTAATTATATGATATCATTTTTGTTGTTGAATTCCTTAAGTTTACAGCATAACATCTTCCAAATGCAGTACTGATGTTCAGAAACAACATGAAAAATATTTGTAAGAGAAATGGCAGGAGACTTGCAAGATTATGATGATTTTTCAAAATAAAAGTTGGGACGACTGCTTAGTCCCTTTAATGGCTCACTACAAGCATGACAACCATAATACCATATTCCCACTACAATATATGACTACCATTTACTGCAAAAAAAGATGATTTTCTCATCTCAAAGGAGTTGGCTGCATTTTAAAACAACTAACTTTTCAGTATTTGCTGACCTTCCTTTCCGGTTAGGTGACAGCTGTGCCCAGACTCAGCACACTACTGTAGCTGTTATATTTATGGAGGTAAACTGGTAAAGGTCTGTCTGGGATAAAAGCTGAGCCAAGCAACTCCCTGGTTGTGCTTATTGCAATCAGTGGAGATTTTTTTTATCACCTGAAAAGACAATTTACTGTCACACTTTTTAACCTTTGGTTAAACTTGAAAAAATTTAGAAAAAAGCAAACAATTTTATGACATCCAATCAAGTTTGGGAGCTACAGGTTTGAGGGGAGGAGCAAGGGTACATGGGTGGGTAAATATATAGTACCTTTCACTCACTGACATGGTACCTGCACTTTTTCTGTTGCTATGTGAGGGTAATGAAGTTGGAATTCAAAGTATCTCTGGGAAGAGTTTTCACATATTTGTCCCATCTTGAAAATTTTAGTGACGCAAGTATACAGTGAGGGATTGCTTCTGGATGACGTATTTCTGTACGTGTTCCAGACGTGTCAAAATCTAAACATTGGTACACTTTTGCAACCTTTGACGTCTATGCTGTACATGTTGCATACAGATAAATACAGTTTTTATAACCTTTTACCCACATTTTGTATTTAAAACACTTCCAAGCATCTTAAACTTTTGCAACATGCAGTTCGGCAGTTCGTATTTTTGTTAGCTACAGTAGTAACAGTCCTCCTTGGTAGGGTAGTACACCGGTAGCTCATTTATGGTGTACATGGCAATGTAAAAACAAGTTTGGTATATTTTCATTCGTAACGTATGGGGAGAAAGGGGAGGGGGTTTGCTTGTTCGTCTTTGCCCCTTCATAGGTAGTCAGGGAATTTTTAGACTCTTCCCTCAGCATCAAGAATCAACTGCACTGCAGTCCAAAAACTTTCAACCATGGACTTGTGTTTCTATGGTTCAGACATCTCCTCACAGCTTCAAAGATTTCTGTTGCATGCTTTAGGGCAGTTACGCCTAACTTGTAGGATTGCTATGATTATATGAGAGAGAGATGACCCTGGTTGAGGTGAAGATTTTCTTACCAATTCTCCAGCTCTATCAGTACTAGCCATCCTGTGTGAAAATTTGGTTAGAGATACACCGTGGCTCTCAGTCACTTTCCCTGCATTGTTGACTAGGTACTGTATAGTTGACAGTCGACACCTTCTTTGGACCTGTCTCAGAGCTTCATCCTGAATGGTGAGACCAAATGGGTAATCCTTATGAAACACTTGCATTGAATTAAATGTACTTTTAAGTCTAAGACAGTCCAGAATTCCAAGATGTTGTGAAGGGACTCAGGGAGTCCAGAAAACTCTTGGAGTGCCCCTTGGATTACAACAAACTTTTTTGCTTTCTGCATTATCTTACAGTGTATGTTTAGATCTTACATAACCCAACCCTCAGGAAGTCATGGTGTCCCCTCAAGATGAGACAGTTTGTACCAGATAATGCCCTGTCTTGCATTACTCATTGATGTCATATGTCATACACGCATGTCATTCAATCATGATACAGTTAATATCTCTTTATTAATCGAATGAGGGTTTGATAGTACATTAGGATACAGTATCAGCCGTTATTAAGATAATTTGGGGAAATAATTAAACATTTAGCAATCAAAGATGAGACCATCATCCTGTTTGTTACTGATATTAGTGAACTAAGAGTTTCATTCTGCCACGTATAACCTGTTACCAAGAATGTACATACAGTACTCGGTACATCAGTGTAATTTTATTTAGTGCACTTGACTTTTCTAATAAAGGAGAAATCTGCAGTATACCCAGTGGTCACAAAACTTCGTAGAGCATGATATTTCAACCTGGGGCTATGCAGTATCTTTTCAGGGGATACACATACACCTTAGCCAGAAAATGAATCATTTTCTCTGGACTTAGCAGTACATACCATGGGTCATGTTATGTTTACTCCAGGTTACTCCAATAAAAAGGGTGGAAGTATAGCAGATAGTATAGACCACACTACAGGACCCTCAACCTTTCTCTTTTTTCACCATTCTGGCATCTTCTCCCCTCCCTCAGAAATTATCAGCAGCCCCCTAAGGCAATACAGCTCCTTCCAACTCCCTGCTCCTCCTACCCAGTCAGTTGATCTAAACGTAAACAATCATGGAAATGTGGTAATAAACTTCTTCATTAAACTTCTACTCTACAAAGGAAGAATTGTAGCACGTCTGCACGAATGAATTAAGTTTATTGTCCACATACCTGTGTGTCATTGTTTGAGACAATTACATCCTGTTTACTGCCAGCAAAGCAGGCAGTATTGGATAGAGGAGTGCTGTTTATGTAAGAGCTATTGATTTTACATCAAGAGTGGGTAGAGCATTCCGTCCGTGCTTTGGATTGTGGGAAGCCATGCTGCAAGCATTGACACAAAACATATCCATCCACCTGGCTGTGTAGTAAGGGTTCATTAGCCTAGGGGAAAGGGGTGGGAATACTGTGGATTGCCAGACACACCGTTTCCAGAAGAAGGGTATAATCCGCCATTTCATTTCCAAGTGACAAATATGATAGTCAGTGCCATGCCTTGTTACCAAAAAAGAGAGTGTTTTTGAGGTAAAGTTTTGAACTTGCATCAGTAATAGCCTTTGAAGTCCATGCATCAAATGGCACCTCTGGGGCATTTTAGCAATACTTTGTCTCCCTCAAGCCGCTTGTACTTTGGTCCAGGTCAAGACCAGTGTGCAATCATGATGTACATGTAGCAGTATTAGAGTCCCAACTTCTTAACTTTCAAGCAAAGTCCCTGCAAGGACAAGGAACCCCATTATCTTTTGAATTGTACACAAATAATACCATTTTCCTGCTGATTAAACAGAGTAAGGGCTCTCCTTAGCTCACCGTGAGAACAGGTCCCTTACGGGATTTAACAACTGTCTATCTTTCAAAAATGTGCTGCAGTTGAAAATGTTGTTCATGAAACTTAACATGTAACATTGCATTTGAGTTGCATCAGCATGGTGAAATTAGAAATAATCGTTCGTAATTATTAAAATCATTTAGTCTCGCCAACAGACTCTTTCAGTACTGTAGCTATATACTCTCCGTGTATAGGGAAAATAACAAAAAATATGAATGTTTCATCATTTAAAAATTCAAACGTTTGGGTGGACAAATTATTTAAGCGCTACAAAATAATGAGTTTTGTCCTGTTAGAACCTTGTCTTTTGAAAATAGCCACCTTATTGGAATGGCTGTCATTCAATACTTACAGTAAGACATGTTTTTGATTCCTTGCCGAAGGTCAGAGGAATCTATGCAATGGTGATGTCGTGTGTGTGTGTGTATGTATGTGTGTGTGTGTATGTAACACTTTGCTTGTAATCACGATATCTCAAGAAGGGTAACAGTGAGTTACCTCATACTTGGCATGTACATGCCCCATATTGTGTAGATGATCCCTATTGTTGTTGGTGCAGGTCAAAGGTCATTTGAGGTCACAGAGGTCAAAGTCTGAAAACCTTGTAAACACAGTATCTCAAGAGGGGAAACAGTGATGAATCTCCTACTTAATCTGTGGATCCTCTATATAGTGTAGATGATCTCTATTGTTTTTGGTGCAGGTCAAAGGTCATTTGAGGTCACCGGAGGTCAGAGTCTGAAAACCTTGTAAACACAATACCTCAAGAGGGGAAACATCAATGAATCTCATACGTGACATGTGGATCCCCTATATTGTGCAGATGATCCCTATTGTTTTTGGTGCAGGTCAAAGGTCATTTGAGGTCACTGGAGGTCAAAGTCTGAAAACATTGTAAACACAATATCTCAAGAGGAGAAACATCGATGAATCTCATACGGATCTCCCGTGGGCTGGGGGTTGTAGAATATGTCCACGGTATTCCCTGCCTGTCATACGAGGCGACTAAAAGGGAGGACTTGCACCGTATTTAAACTGCATGACACTATAAAACACATTCGTGTTGGTGTGTTGTTAAATCATATCTAACTAACAAATTAACCTGTGGATCCCCTATATTATGTAGATGATCCCTATTGTTTTTGGTGCAGGTCAAAATTTTGTAAAGACAATATAATATTTCAAGAAGTAAAACATGGATGAATCTCATATTTGACCGGTGGATGCTCCACATTAAGTGGATGATCCCACTTGTTTTTATTGGAGGTCAAAGGTCATTTGAGGTCACCAGAGATCAACGTGTGAAACCTTGAATACACAGTTTCTCAAGAATGGAAACTTATCCTACCCTCATTGAGGTCAGCAGACATCAAACCCTGAATACATTGTTAACACATTATCTCAAGAAAGGAAACTTGAATGAACCGCACATGTTGCATGTGGCTGTCCAACATGTCTTCTTTTGATTTTTAGTCACCAGAGATGAGATTTACAGACCGGAAATCCATGATATTACTTTTGGCAAGGAATCTCAAAACCGTGAGGTTTTCTGGTTAATATTTTTACTCACTAAATGAAGTAACACCTTGTAGTAGGCTATTTTAAACTGTAGTCTACAGCTTGGTGCTTTAAGCCTATCAACAATTGACTTACCCTATACTGAATGACAGGTCATGACATAGGCTATGTACTGTACATAGTAATGTATAGAGGATCATGGTTTTGAGTGCGTGGCAAGCTCATTATTAGAACATCAGTATCGCCTGATACAGAGAATTGAAATATTGGATGTATCAGAAAATTGATGCTTGATAATATGGTTCATCACTAATGAAAGGCATGAACTGTAGGTCATAGTAGGTCATAGAAAAAGTAAAGATACATATGGTGGAGGCAAATAGATAAAGGAAGATGAGGAGGTGAGAGTAAAAGAGGAAAAAAAATTTGAAGAAACAAGAAACAGATTTAGGTATAGTACAGTGTACTATCAAATTTATTCTTGAAACTTAAAAGTGACTTGGTAAAAGTAATCTCACTTTCAAGCCAATGTCATTTAGAAGTAATCCTGAAAGATACACCTGGCAATTTCTGTTTAATTTGCTACTGTAAATGTTTAAACAGTTATAATACATTCTTCCATGCTGATTTCCATGGCCGACTCATCAGGTCAGACATCAACCCAGTATACATGCATCTACTAGTTGCGTAGGCCTTCACTGAAATAACCTCACTCACCAATCTTTCAGTAATTGCATTTTACATTTTAACATGGGTTTGATTTTACTTACTGTACATGTAAGTTACCCATGATTTATCATCACCCGATTTTTAATTTTTATGAGTATGATCCGTAAATGTTTCAGGGTGGAGAAATACCAGCAGGCGCCTCAACCCCTTGTCTTTTACCCAAATTAGCTGCTGTCCCAAGAGTATGTAACCCCTGCCCCTTCTTTGTTCTGAACACTTCTGTTTATTTTTCTTTTCCAGATCAATCAATTAACTTATGAAATAGATATTTGCAAATCAAACCTTGACGTGGTCATTTTAGGAGCTGGGATTAAACCCAGTCCACACTGCACCCTGCAAAGTTAACTCTGCGAATTGCGTATGACCGTGGCACCTGAACCAAGGATGATCTGAAAGAATTTGAGCAGTACCACCAAGATTTTGAGTGTACACTCTGGTACTGAACCACCAAAAGACCAACTACGTACAGCATCTTCCCCTCTTTCATGCAAGACGAGTATTTTGTGGGAAGATGGGACAGTTGAGCTTGGTTGCCATAGTGACACTGATAGCTTTGAGCCTAGACTGGAAGACTGTTGCAGGTAGGTTCAGCAGCATAACAAAAATAGCTGAATAGTTATTCCACATCCTTTCCAAAGCAATGGAGGGGAGTTTTTTCTTTGTTTTTTTAAGGAAGGTAGGGGGACTGGGCTTTTATGGCCATTTGGTAATGCCTGATTATGTCTGTAGATAGGTATTTCAACTGTGGATAGAACAATAAGGGGGTTCAAAAAATTTTTCTGTGGGTGCTGTGTAGTCAGTTAGCTAATCTGAAACAGTAGATTTTGTGAAGCTGTATGTACCTGTATTGTTGTCTTTAGGTTATTATTGTGTACATTTTCTCAGGGAATAATTATAATCTGGTATCACATTCCATTTTGTTACACAAACTTGTGGAATTGCTACACAAGTACAGACCTGTGTAAAACTTTTTGTTTGTGTAAACCTGTCATTCCCAACCATTTTACCATAAATAAAGCAACGAAAACTCAAAACTGCTGTGCACAATTTGAACCATAAAGTATTCACTTTTCTTTCTTTTGAAGCCACCCTTATCCCCAGGGTGACGGCCGTCACAGACACTCCTTTTGCTGCTGACGCTGGAGGTAGTTTTAGTTGTTTGGTCAGTACAATGGAAGAGAATTCAACGGCAGTCATTCAGCGATATGTCAGGCAGGGAGAAGATCCGGACATGTACACGTTAGATCTTCCGTCAGGTCATACTTTACAGTCACCTTCCCCTGGAATCCAGAAAGTTTTTTTACCAGTTAATGATAATGCTCCAGGAACGTACACATGCAGAATATTTAAAAATGGTCAAAATCATGATGTACCTATCACACTCCTGAGTGAGAGCAGTAAGTACTGAGTTTAGTAGCTTTTTCTTTGAGTATTTTCTGATATTAGATTATGAGCAATAATCCAATAGATTTGAGGGCAAGGGCAAATACAGCAGGTCCATGGCCATGGGGGTGAAGGGGGAAACTCTCCTCCCAGGCTCCCACCCACCAAAATTTTTAACAACTGTGATTTCAGTTTCAGATGCTCATCTTAGACTTATGCAAGTGCCCTCCAATCATTAAAGTGTACCTAAAGTCAGCAGCTACAAGATACATTACAGAGGTTCGAAAAACAGTCTCATTGGTCAAACTCCCAACTTCGTAACTTTTTCTGTTACGAAGATTTATAAAATGTTGAAATTTATTCACATACTATGAGAAAGCCAACTGAGCAATAATTTACTATGACCTTCTTGTACATCTTATCTCACATGGACTGCTTTTATTTCCTTTTGAAATAAGAATGTTTCGATGACCTTAAAAATGTTACTTTTCTTTTTGTGCAACACGTTGTTACGAGAAGGCTTTCATATTCAAGTCATTCTACAATACAATGATCGAAACTTGATCACATTTTGGAGCAAGGTGTCGTGGCTTTAGGGAAAACAAAGAAAAGCAAAGATGTTACTGAAAGTGGTACAAGAACAGTGGCATCGCCAAGGGGGGGGGGGAGCCTCCCATGAAAAATGTAGTCACACAGTCGCAACAAGTCAGCTTTTGAATAGCATACCACCTATTGATGCTAATTCACAACTCTTTTCAATCATGGGATGATAACTGATATTTTTTTACTGAATTGCTGACTTGTTGTATTTCATTAAATACTCTTCATGAAACGCTATGTTATGAATATTATGAGAGGCTTATAATTGTAAGGGCGACAAAGGGACAAAAGTGACAGTCTTTTCTTGCTTTCTTTTTTTTTTTTTGAGGAGATTTGGAACCCTGACCCTCCCAACTTCCAGCCCCCCCTCCTGTTGTCCT
>JAAAJZ020035220.1:0-10280 GCA_010015985.2 Actinopyga echinites
ACAATTCACATAATAGTGTAGGCAAATTGTTAGAAAGAGATCGAAGAGGGATGGGTGTGATGGAGAGATTGGGGAAGGGAGTGGGGGATACGGGGAATAAAATGGGTGAGAGAGATACATTGAGATACATTGAGATTGAATGAATCTGGAATTTAGGCCATAAGATCCTTGCCAAAGCACGTAAAGCAGGATGCTTCCTTTCATGTATTATTTCATTCTTCTTCTTTCAAAGGAATTCCCTTTTTTGGTGCTTTGCGCTTTCCTCACCTGTCGCATAGTTAATTATGACTGACACGTATCTGTTTTGTGTCAGTCTATTCTCCATTACAGCGTATTATTCAGTGCCTTAAGTAGTCTTAACTAAGGAGTCCTTGTTGACATTGTTTAGTTGTTTTACTTGCTATGAGCTCTTCAGTCACAACTACTTTTGACAGAATTCGATTTCATTGACTCTGTTTTGGCTTAATTTAACCAAGCATATTGATAGAATGACACACGTGACAAACGAAAGGCCTTGAATGTTTATCTCACTGTGAGCTTCCGATCAACTGTGAACAAAAACTTATGTTTAAAATTTTGTAAAAAAGTAAATGCATCTTCATCTTAGCAAGTTAAGATTGTTTATAGGAGTGCATGCCTCATTGTATCATCTTAAGTACTTTACGTTCCATTTGTCCTCCCACCTAACATGAAGATTAAATGACCTAAATCTTCATCCTCTTGGTTTATGGAATCAAATTTGTCATTAATGTGCACTGTCGTGAAAGAATAAAAGCCTTAACTTTAAACCTCCTGTGTTGTTTGGTTGCTTTAATCACCTGGTTTAGTGGCAGAGCCAGATAGAGTAGTGAGATAAGAGATGTTTCTTTGAGATGCAACAAGAAACGTCAAAGTTTGGCTTGTGTGTGTGGTCTTTGTACTTTCAGAGTCACATCCAAGGGACTGAAATTGTTGGATGAAAAGCTAGGGTTGAACTATTAAAGTATTCATCTGGTTTTCCTGGGGCTGGTGTTATTCCCTGCATATCATATTTTGATAGAATTACTAGGACTGCGAGAAGTTTCATTTGTCACCTGTGTCGGGTCCCATCTCAGTCTTACCAAGGACCTAGTCAAGTTGATTGTTAATGAATTTATCAGTGAGGTCACCTTTTCTTGATATCTTTTTTGAATAGGTGTTCAAATAATGAGACAGGAGTGTACTAAACACCAGTAATCCTGCTGCTGAGACAACCAGATAATAAGAGCATGTACTGTATATTTCTTTCTCCTTGCAACTTTCCCGAAGGGTGGGTGTGGTGGGGGGAGAGGAAAGGGAAAGTGGAAGGGAAGGAACTGTACACATGTCCAACAGCTGTGCCAAGGATGCACTGTCACAAGTTTTTAATGCTTGTCAGATCTGGTTTCTTCCTTGTAGCCTCCAACCTATGTCATGGTTGATATAAATTTACATTTGGCATTACACAGTTATTACTAGAGGGTACAAATAGTCATCCATCCCCGGACGATCCCTCCCCCACCCTTCCTCTCTCTCTTCGTCATATGCCCCCCGCACACCTTGTCTAATTAACAGTGTCTTTTCTCAGATACTTAGTAAAGCCGGCAGATTGATGAATTGGTTTTACTTGCACAATATTTTTCCACTTCCCGTTTACCCGTTCACAGCAGAATAAATTTGGAGTCATGTCATCTCAGGAAAAAATGTTGTTGGTTTTTCGTATCCTTATCTCTTTCACTGTACACACCTGTACATAGCAAGCACTGAAAAAAAAAAAACCTCAGATGGGTTGTGTTAGTTTTCATGGACTGTCAATAAGGGCTCAGTTTTGTCTTTCTTGTAACCTGCGTAGATTTTTTTGCACATCTTCCTGTAAATTGCTGCTTCTTTTTATTTCATTTGTCATCTTCTCACAAGTTTCTCTCACACAAGATGGCAAGCGTTCCCAGATCCAAATCAAATTTAAACCCCATTATGTAACTTACTGTCTGGGAATATCACATCAGAATGATGCTGTGAGCAAAGACAATGTGAGAACCATCTCAAATTATGTCAATCAAAGAAACTAAAGAATGGTCTTTGACTGGTTTGGAGTTAGGGTGTTGAGACCGTGAATGGATTGTCAGAAACTGCACAGCACTTCATTGAAATTGAAATAATTTACTAATTCTTTATGTCTAGATGCAACATGCTCTGTTTGATCAGTTGTTGTAGATGTAATTCGCAGTATTAAGTTTTTTGGGCAAATATTTTGGTAATGTCTTGTAAAACTTGGGAAGTATTATCTTTTAGTGTCATTGTATGGGATTTCTTTACCAGGTATTTATATATTTTTAGGATATGAGGTAGAGGTACTATTGACAGACTCCTTCCCTACCCGAGTTCTCCAACCTTTGTTAAGCTTTTGAAGGTCTTTCATATCAGTAGAAACATTTTTTCCTGTATGATTATCTTCTTGTTTATATGTTTGTTAGTATTTTCTTTAAGTCTGGTGTTTGTATGACTTTCCTGGGTAACATGAAAGAAAAAAAAGTTATATAAAGTGATTTTGATCTCAAATCTGAGACTCAGTTGGAAGGTTTATCAGGCTTCACTGTCCTGGTCAGCAACACATCAAAATTTATAATATGAAGGTAAATACTGTCTTTCCAAACTTGAACCAATCTGACGTGTCCTAAGGTCAAGTCAATACAGCTGAATGCTCAAATAGTGTAGTTCTCTGTACTCAGGTAATGCCTCTAAAGGCATTAAATGTACAAGTGTTTGGACGTGTCACAATACAGTCTGAAAACATTAGCTTCTGAATGTTTGTAAGAGCTAGCCTTTAGCATTATGGAAAGAAGAGCGGAGTAAGTAATAGACACATGCTACCATCAGGTAACCCAAGAATATTTTGGAGCACCAGGGAAATGCAAGAAGCAGTTAATGGCGCTGTCTCCTCATGAATGTGTAAAGAGTGACAAATGGCTGTTCTTTTCTCCCTTCTTGTCAAAATTTGTACGCAGTATTAGGTCATAGTCAATGGCATGCTTAATTAACATTCATTTCTTGCGGTAAACCAGTGAAACACAATCAGAAGTTGACTCTAACAGATGCTGAATTGTCACAAGTTTTCTTGCCAGTTAGTGTGTCTTCCTGTAGGATGGTAGTTGTGACTATGAATATTCGACGATAGTTGTCAATCTGAAGGACTCAGCCTTTTAAACTGTCCTGTCCCCGCGTAAAAATTTCCTCTGGAACCTTCAAAGAATGCTTGAAAAACAGGAAATATTTTGCATTTGTCCCAAACTCCTAAAATCATTAAGTGAAATTGTTAACCTAGTTGGATTGCTTTAATAATTTACTTTTTTAAGAAGTCATCTTGGCAACCAATGCATTTACACATTTGTGACAAATTATGGATATGAGAATAAAATCAAAATGTACATTAGTTGTGCATTAAGTTGCGTTTGACTTGTAAGTAAAATGCAACTTAAGTAATACTTTTGAGATATATTCACATTGAATAAAGTTGTAAAATACAGTGAAATCTAATCCTGTCTAGATCTTTTAAAAGGTGTAGAACAGATCTTCCTTTATTTCATGTGACTAGAATTCACAGAATATGCTCAAAGTGCATGGGGGAAGAGAACTGTAGGTTCAAATGTTACCAAATCATGATATTTTTGTACCTGACAGACTAGTGTTGAAATATCTATTAGAAAGGGTGTCAGTATTTACATGAGTATCATATTAATATTATGGAGGTGTCACCAAATCAGGAAGTTAATTGATTCCCCCACCCCCCCTCTTTTATTTTCAAAAGAGTATTAAAACAAAAATACTCTTTTTAAGTTGTCACCAATGACATAGGGCTAAAATACACTTAAGTAGAGGTACTAGGATTTGATTTTGTTACCAGGAAGAGACATTGAACTTGAAAGTATTCCAGTGCAGAACAGTTTTGAAGAAAGAAATTGATGCGTGAGAGTCATTGGCTTTTGATTGAATAAGTTGAGACCATAGTTACACCCACAGGCAAAGTGAGCAATGATAAGAGGCCGTGTATGAAATGGGGGATATAGGGGGATAGACTGTCATGGTACGGTAATATTTGGTGGCAGCGCCCTCAGTTATAATTGACGTAAAGATGAGAGTACATTGAAGTCATCTGTTCATATCTGGTGTTCCTTTCAAAATGTACAATTTCAAAGCTCACTCACTATATACAGTATGATATACTTTTGTGTATTTCCATGGATGAAGTCAGAAGTGTATGCTAGTAAAGTGGGGTAATAGTTAAGTGAGTGGTTTTAAATGCCAAAGTTATAAAAATTTTATGATACTGTCAGGTTGCTGTTGACCCATTCTTTATAAGTGGTGAAATATTATAAAGAAAGATACTTGAAAGATACAGAGGAGGTGTTAAATAGGCATTATAAAGAGGCCAAGGTTTACTATTCATAGAAATTTGTTTGAATAAACAGTCTCAGAAGGAGATTAAAGCCAAAGACCCTTCTCCCTCAGGACTTCCTAGCAAACGCCAGCCTTTTGTCGCCATTTTACATCAGGATTCGAGCAGCCAGGGAATGATTTTGATACGAAGGGGAAAACAAATAGAGTTGCTTCACCTGAATGCCTCTGAAAGTAATTAGAACTCGTGTAGAAAGACTTCCTCTGAGGGCAAATTTGAGCTGTAATTGTGAATGTAGCTGGGTAAGGAGGATCCACTGAAGATGGTGGCCTCAAAAGATGAAAGAAAGAAAAGATGTTGCCTGTGCTTGACACCTCTCTAGTCAAAGGTGAAGTGTGGAAAGATGAAGCCTTCATCATGCTTTGTCAAGTTTGTGAAGTGTTTAGGAAATAGGCAGGTTATCCATTCTTATCTGGGAGGTCTCTTAAAGTGTAAGACCAGTTCAGGATTAGTTGTCTCCAACATTAACCTAGAAGGGTTTTCCACAGGTTTTTTCGTTTTAGTTATTTTGAATGGCCTTACATCGCAGAACCATTTAGAAAGAGTTGTATTGCAGCTTAATGTTATAACAACACTAAATGTAATGCCTACCGTAAATGTTATAAAAATTAACACTAAGTGTAATACCAGCCATTAATGTTATAAAAAGCATTTTCTCCTCTGTCTGTACTACTGCAAGCCTTCCCCACCCACCCCTCTTCCCCACTGAGTTTGAAAAAAGTACAACAGTGCAGAAGTGGTATCACTGCCTGACTTTGATTGGTTAGTTGTATGACTTACCAATGTTTTGTGGTTATCACAGTATGGTGGCTTTTTGAGCTGCCTTAGAAATGTCACATAGATAAAGAATCGTCTATAAAAGATACTTACCGGATTGAGATACAACTGAATGTTTGATATCCAGATAATTTCTTTTGTGGCATATCAAATTATTACTGCATTGAGAAGGTGGAAATTAATAGCAGTTAGGCACCACAGCCAAAATCAGCTATGGTCACTAACCTTAACCCCTAACCCTAACCCTAACCCTAACCCTAACCCTAACCCTAAGCCCGGGTTGATTTGAGAATGGGTTGTAGTGGTCTGACCCAAAGAACCACAATCATATTCTTACTGCCAATATCAGACTAAAGTAACATTCTTTTTTACTCACATGCTAAGAAGAAACCCCATTCAGATCAGTACCATCAGTTGTCTTGCAAACTCATCCAATATGGATGGTTTGTCTGATTTTCTTTATGATGGTAGTTTGATGTACAAACATGACCTACTCTTAGAGAAGTGTTGATTTCCAAAGATGTTACTTAAAGTGAAGGAAGGTTATGTTCATTAAGTAAATGGGCATCATAATTTACTTTTAAGTGGAATTCTGCTCCCAGATTTCTGTTTGCACTGAAACTTTAAAATATTAGCCATGTGTATTCAGTATGAATGTATGATGAAAGAAGGTTCGTGTGAAAACTAATCATACAGTGTTTATTGTTCTCAAGCTCCCTTAGAGAAGTCAGTAAGACGTTGACACTTTTGCATCATACAGTACATGCATGACAAGAAGAAATAGTTGGTTTTATGTATGTTCTTGTGTTTTTCTAATTTAAGTAATTTTGTAAATCCTATAGAGGTACATACTTTCTTTTCATTTCTAAGAATTAGACTTACAGTTGTCATTTTCCTATGCTGTACTTGTATGGCAGGGATGGTGTAGTCCATACTGTAATGAGAGACTTCACGTTAGAATTATGAGCATTATTGTGTCTTGCATACCTTTGAAGTGTCTGGTATATAATATACACCATTTCTCATGTGTGTGTTCCCAGTATAGTAACATTATCCAGACAGGATTATTAAGGCTGGATAACACTCAAGCTTCTTTGTGGGTGTAAATGTATTTTGAGTGTACTCCTTGTATTTATTATCTCATATGAGAAGTCACACTAGACCAGTTTTGCAATGTTGAGAGCATGTTGTAGTACTTTACATGTAAATGAATAGTCCTTCTAAGAACAAAACTCTAAGGGAGTTAAGTTTCGTTGAAGACTTTTCTTTCAGACTTGTAATCAGTCTACAAGCCTCAGTGACTACCTGAAGCTTATTTAGTCATCTGTAAGAAACTTGATGAGAATGATTGTAGGCTTTTATTCCCAGGAGTTTTCTCTGTATATATTATTAGACTTAATGAGGAAACACAAGAAAGGGGCTATTATGTACTCTGTTTTATGTTAAAAAGCGACAATCATAAGTTGTTAGATCTTTAAACTCTCCACTTAGGAACAGTGCCATAATGTTTAATACACTAAAAAATTGGATTAAATGGAGACATGGGTAACCTAGTGGTTCCTAGGGTGAACTTCAAATGGAAAAGTTAATTGAAAATGTTTTTGTTCTATATGCACAGACGAAATCTTAGCAAGTCTTTATTTGAATTGTGCAGTTATAGCCAAACATTGCTGAAAGTATCTCTGAATGCATTCTCAGATGCCATGTACAGTGCAGTGCATTGTGGAATTGATTGATGCTCATCTCAGCTGGTCATTGTACATGTCCAACAGTAAGGTTAGGAGTAATAAGTTAATAACCAATTGATGTGAACACAGGTTAACTGTTCACAACATTTTCATTAACACACCCTCCATACAGTCCTCTAACACACCGTCTGTACAGTCTGCTAACACACCCTTTGTACAGCCCCACTAACACACCTTCGAGTACAGCCCCACTAACCCACCCTCCTTACTGCCGCACTTAAGGAATAAGGATGAAGTTTACAGGTATATCACTGTCATTAAAACAGATCATTTTGTTTTACAGGTCATGCTTGGTCAAGTTTTACCACGCCACTGATTTTTTTTTTTTTTTTTACTGTAGTGATGCTATTATCATCAAGAGTACTCAAGCATAACATGGCATGCATGTCAAAACATTTAATGAAAATACTGAAAAAAAGTTGAAGGTTTAGTCATCAAATGATGAACCCAGACAATACGAAGAATTGTAATTATGACAGGCGATCTGTAACACTGAAGATGTGTACCTCCATGAAGTGATCATATTCACGCATAGGGGTTTGCGTGGGTGTGCGTGTGTGTGTGATGGCTGAAAGGAAAGGGGGCAAGGAGCGGGCATGGGGGTTTGCGTGGGTGTGCACATGGGGGTTTGCGTGGGTGTGCGAGTGTGTGTGATGGCTGAAAGGAAAGGGGCAAGGAGAAGCTGAAGAGAGAGGTATAAACCAGTGAGATGAAGAAGGAGAGTCAAAAGAAAACCAACCAGCAATGGAGATTTATAGGAAACAAAAAACAAAAATCAAAACAAGATTTAGAAGCATTTGGGTTTGCTTTTCAATAGGTCTCTGGTTTGAATTGCGACATTCTTGTCTTTTTGTGCAGATTCTTGAAAATGAGGAGAAGGATGATGGGCGTGGTATTCACATTGTGGTGCTGAATCAGGCTACAGGGAGCGTGATGGCTCAGCAAGTGTTTGACACATACACAGCCCACGAGGACGAGGCCATGGTTCTATTCCTGAACATGGTGTCAGATGGCCGTATCTTGATTTTCACAATAAAAGTAAGGGGATCCTCTTCTGGTTTTTTTTTTTTATTTCGTTGTGTAACTTTGAAAGGTTCTCTCTGGGCTCTGTCTGTCAAGTTTTTCCCAGCAAGTTTTATCTGTAAGACAAACAACATGTATGGTAATTGTCCTGATTATTTCAGTTCATACCATGGTGTCAAGGACAGATCTGGGTTTCATTTGGTTTATATGTTGTTCCTGTAGGGTTTCTCTGGCTAAGAATATCCAGCCTTTAATTATTTGGCCTAAAGGTATGACGAGATTTGATCAAAGTTTTTGATGCAGTCATTTCATTAACATTTAAATGAAGATATGAGGTGAATGTTTGTATGTATGCACAAGATGACTTACAATTCAAAAAATTCTTCCATTCCTAGCGAGTAAAGAAGTATGAAACTCATTTTCCTACTAGTGAATGCTGAAAAATTACTCCCTCTGCTATGATAATTTTTTCTCAAAGAACTTTATTAAAACTAGGTAAGTTGTAGCTTTAAAATTATGTACAATTCTTGTATGAACTGAGAGTTAATTGGGTAAAGAGGTAATGTTGCAAATATAATATAGAATATCATCTCTTATGGATCAGTATTAGCTAAATTAGGTTCCGATGTAGTGGAAGTGAAATTTTAGAAGTTTCTTGTAATTTCCCCTGAGAATGTGAAGTACCAACAGAGTAGAGTCAGATAAAATCAAGAAGATCACTGTAGTTGAAATGCAGTTAGTGTCATATAACCTCAGGTAGTGAGCTATATGCTTAATAACACAAAGTAATATTTTTTCATGAGACGGTCATGAAACATAGGATAATTTTATATGGAGTACTTTGTCCGACATTGATTTCAAAGTCAGCATACCTTTGCTTCTGGTATAGCTTTATCATAAGTGAGTGTACATCTTTCCTCCAGCACTAGCACAATTACAAAAGATAAAAATTCTTTCCCTGTCATAGGTGTCTTCATAGCCTCCCAGTGAATGATAATGCCGATAGATAAACCACTTATCATGCTCAGATAAGCCCATTAGGGACTTTTGCTATGGTTAGAGCCACTATGACTTACAGAGATAAATTTGTGTGTGTAGTTGTAGAGTTTCAGCATCTAATACATTTTCTTCTTTCTATAGTTGAACCCTTCCCCTCCTATCATACCACTTGTCCTAGGCAAATTAGAGCTAACTGATTTTGTAGCCCTCAAAAACAAATATTTGTGCATTCAGATGGAGAATTTTAGAGAGCAGCAGTTTTTCCAGTTGGTTGATCCTTCCAGTAAGGACATATTAGATCCTGCTTTATATTGATTGGCCAATGGGAGGCTCAGTTAGAGGAAAAAGCAGTTTGTGATACTTTTAATGTCACTGTAGCTACTCCACATAAATTTTGTTGCAAGGTTTTGTGAAGGAATTTTATTAGTACACAAGTGCAATGGATAAAATCTACTGTAT
Organism: Actinopyga echinites; assembly: GCA_010015985.2. Classification (NCBI taxonomy): domain Eukaryota; kingdom Metazoa; phylum Echinodermata; class Holothuroidea; order Aspidochirotida; family Holothuriidae; genus Actinopyga; species Actinopyga echinites. The sequence continues at coordinate 9,457 of JAAAJZ020035220.1, forward strand.
AAAGTGGTTGTAATCTATTGGCCACAAGGTTTTAATTCACTCCCTCTTTTTTAATGTTTAGAATTGTATATTTTGAGGAATATTTGAAGGGAATAAGCAGTCCTTTCAACTTTTCTTTGGAAAAACATAAAAATCTTGTAATTCTACTGACATTTTCCTTACAAGACTTTTCCATGATGTTTCAGAATGTAAATACTGCATATCCAAGCATTTATGCTGCAGAATTGAATAATTCAACATTAAAAATGTTGTCACATGATTGAAAAGAACCATTCATGAATTTAGATACCCGTCAGTACTAATTCAAATTGAGGTGACTTCATTTTCCCTTTAAGTAGAAAAGCAGAGAATTAGTTCCATTTGAGGTTGTGTATACTTGAGGTTGAATTGTATATATTCAATAAATCGTGCCTCTTGCTTGGGGTGGCCCTTCGGAAGATTTTGAGTTGGATTGTAATGGAGCTGTAGATATCTTGGTCTGGATGAATAAAAGAAGCATAATTACAAAGCATATGCTTAACCACCGAGTTCTGCCCTTCTCCTCTCTTCCCTATGTATTTCTCTTAAAAATAGTCATATAACAAGGTTTTGTGTCCTATGGAATTTAAATATATATGTGCATTAAAGTCAGAGAACCTTTCAAGAGAGTGAACAGCATGAAAGATTTGACTTCAGAAGGGAGAAGATGTGAAGACTCTCTGTTCCATTTCATTTTTATATTAAACCATGGTTTATTATGAGAGATTTAAGCATTGAATACAGGTGCATAGCAAAAGATAAGGAGAGAGGAGACTGATTAAAAGATTGGTTCCCGGACAACTCCC
>JAAAJZ020035330.1:0-10276 GCA_010015985.2 Actinopyga echinites
AATATCTTGAGAACCACACATGGAAATTAAATGGAAGTTTCACTGGAATGGTCAGATTCACTTACTCTTAAACATATGAAAGCTAAATTTATGGCTGGACCATCCTTTAAACAATTTCGAACACCTCTCATACTGTACTTTGAAGAATTCAGGAAATATACATCATTCTGTACTGTAGAAGTATGTCAGTTAATATTTTTGTCCTCTTTTTTCACAGCTGTCCCAATGGATCTAAATCTTTCTGGGTGTTTGAACTAGTCTGGCTTTTCATTGGAATGATTTTTGGTACTTTGACAATGTTAAGGAAAAGACATTTAGATAGACTTGTTAAAGAGAGGATTATGGAACAGATTCAAAATACAGCATGAACTACAAGACACTGTCCACCTTGATTGAACCATGAGAGTAACTTTCTGTCATGAAAATGAGAGAATGGGACAACTTTGAAGACCAGCTTACGGTCAAATTTAAAAAGCCAGTCATTGCTAATGAAGTGAGTAACTTTAAAGCCAAGCCTTGGAACTCTGACAGAGAGGATGGAGCTAAAAAGTGAAGAAAAACTGTTGCGCGAGGCAAATTTTCAGGAATGTTACGATCAGAATTGTTCAGTGTAAAGGTGTTGTACATGTACAGTAAGCCTAAGCTATTGAATTAAGAGTAGTGAATGAAAAACATTGCAAAGCAGAGGTGCTAAAGTGTTTAGGGCTGAGTGCTGCAAACTGTACATTTACACTTCAAGGTTTATACCTAACAATAATGGTATATGAGCCAATTGAATTTTCATTTGAATTTTCTGCCAATTTAGTGCAATTCAGTACTACAAGAGTACGTACTGCAGAGAATACAAAATATATTTTGTAGTCCTGCAATAGAGGTTGACACACTGTACTGTGTCATTGATATCCAGAGTTATTTAATGCATAACCAAGCTTGCAAACAGGATTATTTTCTGTGTTACAGAGCAGCTTTGCCCGAAATTTTGACAACCTTGTAACTCAAAAAAACAAAAACGAAAATGAGGGTTGCATCCCCCTTCTTCTCTCTTGCATGCTACTATTTTTTGTTAGGGAATTTCTTTGCTTACCTGTACATATTCAGAAATTGGCTGGGCATTCCTTGGTGTGGCATTTCATGTGATGTCAGCCCATTTTGATTGCTTACTGGCTATAGCTGTCCTGACAGTCCATTTCGTAGACCTGTACAGTGACAGTGTTCGTAGTACCAGTGCTCAATGTGTGGGACCCTGGTCTATATTGTCTACTGTGGCAATATTTAGCAACAGGTTGACAAGCAAATAGTCTTACTCTACAAGAAGTGAGACTCTGAATGCATCGAAACACCTCTACAGGCAAGGTGCAGTAGTATAAAGTTACAGCTGGTGAGAAGAGCAGGTCAAGAAGGAAGAAAATTTACCTAAAATGGCTTTTCAAATAGCCTGCAAGGTAATCTGTTCTGTATTTTTTCTGTGTGAGAAAGAGAACATTTGGTGTGGAAACTACTTCAGGAGGCACTCAGATTCAATCAGTGGGAGCCATTCCTCCATCCTATTTGTTGTTGATCTCAGCTTGCAGCAGTAATAAGCCAGAGTTCAGAGTTACTGTTGCGTGTCACAGGTCAAGGGTCATGAGGGTATCCAGTCTCCAAATGTGTGAACATTACAACCTCGACACAGTCTCTGCAATACACCATTAAAAGTACAGTATGTAACATAGTTATGTTTACATTTTATACCCTAGTAACCTACAGTGTGACCTGTGGAGACTACACAGTAATAGCTCTGAACTGGCTTATTGAATGAGGTACAGTACGTATATGATTATTATTGCTGTATATGTAATAACAACTCAAAATGTACAGTGTGCTGGAGTTTTGTGGTGGACTACATTCTAGGCTTAATATATTTGTACCTTTTACAACTTATTTATGGTTGTCAGTAATTTTATAAGATGAACTGCACTGTAGGTATATTTCTGATTATCGAAAGCTTTCTTTTGTTAAATTGTAATAGGTCTAGAGGATTAGTTACAGTGATTCACTAAATGTAGGCAAATTGTCTTTTTTCTTTCTTTTTTGGGAAGTATTCTAGAGTGACATTGTGAAAAAGGAGAATTTTGGTCCATCTTTCATATGAAAAGCAGTATTTAATGAATAAAGGCACAGAATTGGTTGCACCTGATGCAGGTAAATGTAATTATGTAACATTAGTGTATGAACATATACAGGCTACACTGTCCATCCCATTGGTTCTACAGCATGCATGGTGCTAGTAAGGCCACTCATTGCTGCTGCACCTCAGAAATCCTACATGCCCATCTATTGGTCCTATTGTCAAGGCAGGGTTCCTGCAGCCTGAAAAAGTCATGAAATTGTATTTTCACTTTCTAGCCCTGAAAAAGTCATGGAATTTTGTTGGATTAGAAGTCATGGAATTTTGTAAAGTCTTTGTAACTCCCAAAGGTTAAGTGATTGTACATATAGGGTTTTTTCCTTAGAATTTTACACCCAAGAACAATTTACAGTCATGGATTCATTGTGAATTGGTCATGAAAATGCCATGGAAAAGTCATCGAATTTAATTTTTCATGAAGTGCAGGAACACTGTCAAGGGGATTGAACTGTAGGACCAATTAGCTGTGGGACCAGTGGGCTGTTTTATAGTAGGGTTTCCCCTGGGTTTTAGAGAGTGTGAGGTGGTATTAGTCCAAGGGGGTAGTATGTTGCCAGCTTTGGAGGGAGAACTATTAGCACTATCAGTACTTCTATAGTTAGTACAGTAGAGGTAGTAATCATAGTAAATTTCTGTGAGGTAGTGGCCAAAAACTGTGAGGTGGCCACCTCACAAAAAGAATGCCAGGGGAAACGCTGCACATGTACAAACCTTGTGTTCTTCTTAGTACTGAATGGCTACCTCGACCAAGTAATGATTTGACACCAGGCACACTGGATTTGACATCCTTGTCCAGAAGAGGCTTAATCCGTTCACATATTTTTAGCAAAAGATTGTCAGGAATGTGGGCATTGGAATTCACCTATTATTCATTGAAAAGAAGGAAAGTAATAATTTCTGTTTTTCACATGTTACATGTAGCCTATGTAAAGTAATAATTTCCATTTTCCACCTATCCATGAAACTTAATGCAGTGCACATGTTACATGCATGCACGCAAATTATGTAAAACAGTCTTGTCATCAATACCGCAGTCCTTGGGCAAAGAAAAAAAAAATTCCTGAAACTTATTCCACAAATACATATCATTTCTTTGATTTTTAAAACAGTAGTTTGCTGCAAAAATCAATCAGAACCTCTCATACATGAAAAAGTTTAAAATGACACAAAGTTTCCCTTACCGGTAACTTTCTCTGCTTTTTTTGTTAACAATTACATGATTTACATCTATACTATAGATGTAATTGCTAACAAACAAAATACTATGCCGAATTATTTAAAAGCTCAATTTGAAAAGTTTTGGCAGTAAAAAACATATTTGATAGCTGCACTGTTATTTCAAATTAGTGGGCGAGTAAGTTAAATACTCAATTTTCAACTTTGTTAGGCATATTGCATTTATAGTGCATCAATGTGGAACAGTTAGAAAGTATTCTTTAGCATTATTAAATCCTTCAGTTTTACCAACAAACACCTTCAATAGTTTTTACTTTCCCAAAGTAATACCCTGTAAATTACAAGAGTTCTGAATGTTGCATCATTTCATACATTCAAAAGTTTGAGTGAACAAATTATTTCTGAGCTACAAAACCATTAATATCTATCTGCTAGAACCTTCTTTCTTGAAAATAAAGCTACATACCTTATTTTGAATAGCCTATCATTCCATACTTATTAAGATATGTATGTTTTTAAAAATATGAGGATTTTCTCCAAAACAAACACAATATTGCCCTTTAACTACTGTATGCATATATGCAAATATAGCTGGTTATAATTAGACATAAAAGAAAGGCATGTGCTATTTAAGGAAAATATGCAATGGCAATTTAAGTAACATCATATTTTGTACATCAATGGTGATCATTATAGAAGCCTTTCCACTTCCTGAAGTTCCCTAAAAAGCTTAATTCAGTGCATATGCTAAAATATGTCACAGTATATTCACATGATTCTTTAATCCCCAGTAAACCAAAATCCAGTCAAAAAGAAACATGCATACACAACCCACTGGGGGAAGCTTACAATGACACTATCTTGAATTAATTTTTAGGGATCACTACATCTTAAATTATCAGCACCGGCAACAGGGTGACTGAATGTACAAAATGTTATAATTTGTTCAAAAACATTCAACATCCAGCATTTTATTTCAAAACAATCAAAAGTGCTTTGATCATTTTTGTACAAGTTGCATAGTGAAGAAGCTTGTACTTCATGAAATACACTGGTTCAGTTAGTTAAGTTTAGTTGGTAAAAGGGAAACAAATTGCCTAAACTGCTTTAATCTGCTTTCAAAGTCTCTGTTGTAGTCTTGTAGTACCTGTGCAAATTTATGTTTTGCAAGTAGACTCCCATTCTTTTTTACTCAGTGCCAAAACATATCCAACCAAAAAATTTTTTGTAACATGTCTTTCAACACCAGCTGCAATCTCTCAAAATGTGGTTTAATAATATGTATTGGTTTCTGATACATGTTATTGATATTGAACCGTTCTGTCCATCAACACACAGTACCTTCAGGAAAGTTCCCTACAGCCTATTGGTACAATCCTTCACTTATACTGCAATACTGCAAACAATACCATTTTATTCTGAACACTTTCTGACAGTTTTACTGCATCAAACCAACATTTCATCTATATCTTCATATTTAGCAACAATCCGTTTAATCTTTTACACTTTACTGAGCCTGATGTACAAATTCACGATCAAAAATTAAGTTGCTTAAAAATACATGACAAACAGCACCCCTACATTATAATGTAATACCCCAGTCAGGTCTAATACAAAATACACCAATCACATTCATTGTTACATAGTAATACCGCCTACTATGGCAAAGTATCCCTTTCCTTATTGGTTGCCATTATGAAACCCTTACGTGTTTATTATGTTAATCTTATTTCGTTCACATTATAAAGCCTGGCAGAGTGCATATATTTCTAAGGTAAAAAGCTGCATTTTCGACCAAAAATAAGTAAGATTTTGAAAGTTTTTTGATGAAAATGGATTGCTGGTACCATGAAAATACATTACATGAGTTAAGGAAGCAAAATCAAGCAAAAGCTGTTATTTGCCTATTTTGCCCAGAAAATTGCCTGTTTTGATGTCAGAATGGGCTACTTACTAAAGTTTCAAACTTCTGACTGTGTAGTTCACCTTTCCAGTCTGTTCTTTGCGGGAAAAGCTGTTAAAAAGTGATCATACAACCTCATAAAAATTTAAGAAAAAGCTCAAAAGGACACAAGATATTGTTATACAACTTTTAATTGGTTATTCATACTGTTCTTTGAAGAAAAATGAAAAATTGCGAAAAAAGTGGCATAACCTCACTGCGATTTCGTCTTAAATTTTAACACTAGCTACACGTACCTTCAGCACTTCAAGCTTATCGATCAAGGCCTGAAAGAAACCAAAAAATGAAAGGGATTTAGACAGACATAAGCCACAAATGCCACAAAATATGAAAGAAAGGACGAATATTACCTTGGCAATGTCTTTGCAAGGTCCATTTTGCAGAAATTTGCAGATCAGAAAGAAGAGTTCTGTGGACAAAAAGTAGGATACGCTCAGTTATTCCGCTCACTTCAGTTCCATACTAAAAGACGACATGGTTGCACGGTTTTCGATCAACAATAACTTGCCTGATTCGACAGCTGAAGGTTTGTGGTCCTTAGTAGTACCTTCTGACATATCTCAAATTTTCCAAAACATCACTGTTACGTCGATTTTGTTGGTTTAAAATCCAAAATTTTGAAGAAACAAGTAGCTGTTCTCTTCACAGTCTTCGCGCTCACGGAACGTTTTGTCTACATCTGTTTTAGGTCGAGCCGAATAACTGTCCATATTGCGTAAAAAATATAGCACCATTTGATTCTATTTTATTTTCTCGAATAGACCTAAAATCCAACTTTGTATGCATGGATTCCTATCAAGGGTCCTATTTATTACGTTTAAATTTACTCTAGGATATAAAAGTTCAACATATCCAAAAAGCTTCAGCCTTTCCATGACCGAATCACAAGACTTGGAAATCTTTCCGCAGTCTTCCTTGTGACCTTTGACCCACTACCACAACACGTAAGCCATGGAGGTTAGCGTTGTACTGGGTACTGAGTGCAGATGTTTTCACACAACGTAATAGCCCTTGCCTGGCATGTTTCATCAGCAACATGTCTACACTACAATCAGCTGTTATTCGAACACAATGCACCGTCGCGTTGCGTGCGTGTGTTTGTCTGTCACACGAACTTCGTCGACTTCCATACCTACCGCACTGGAATTTGTAAAGTCTAGCAAGCCGATCGAGTCATTTCACTTTTTGGGTAGGCTAAATGTGAACGGAAAAATTAAGGCAGCAGAGGACGACCCGTTCTCTCCCTTTTGTGGTTTACCGAAAAAGAGCCAGTCTTTGGACTCACGTTGAGTAATTAATGAAAGTTAGCTGACACAGCGACAGCTTCAGTTTTGCCGTTAGGCCTAGGCTACAGTAAGTTAGGGGATGTACTTAAAACGAATGCCACTAGAATACTATATACTATATAGAAAACATCTAAGTTAGGCCTAACGTTAGCTCTTAGTTAGGCCCATAGTAGGCTAGTTTAAAATAATTATTATAATTTAGGCCCTAGGCCTAAACTCAGGTGTGACTCTGAACCCTGGCCTATACTATAGGCTTAGCTAAATAGCTTAAGGGAATGTTAGGCTAGATCAGTATTAGGCCTTGGCCAAGACCAAGCTTGGCTGTTGTGTGGCAACCTTAGCCATAGCTCAGGCCTACAGTAGAGTAGAGCCTAGCCTAGTTTGCCTTCCTGCTTTGGTACAACAGCAGAATACCCTGCCCCAAAAGCTTTCTTCCCGAAACACTATAGCCTACACCTGGAGTCACGGTCGCAGACCTACTCCTAACTTCCTTTGTAGTGCCACGACTGTGACTGAGGCCTTTTCACTACGAATGAGACTGAGGGGTAAGTGTGCTGGGTGGATTAGTTCCTGGCTCCAAAATAGATCCCAGAGGGTTGTTGTTAATGCTGCTTTTTCTTCGTGGAGGGATGTTTTAAGTGGTGTTCCTCAGGGATCTGTTCTTGGCCCGGTTCTGTTCCTAATCTTCATCAATGACATTCATAGTTCAATCACTTCTAGCATTAGGCCTAGCAAGTTTGTTGATGATACGAAGCTCTGTAGAATTGTTAATAATTTGAATGATGCTCTCACTTAAGACTGCAGATGCTTGGACTCACCACCCTTGATCTGAGAAGGGTGAGGGGTGACATGATCCAGGTTTTCAAATTCCTCTCTGGGAATAGTTCCCTGACGACTTGTGGCTTTTTAAAGGTTTGCAATAGTTCCCGGGTGCGGGGCCACAGTAAGAAACTGGTCAAATCCTTTTCTAGACTCAACATCAGGAAATTCAGCTTTTCTCAAAGGGTTGTTAATAAATGGAGTAGCTTGCCTGAGTGGTTTGTTGGCTCCAACAGTGCCTTCCCTTACTACTACTAGGCCTAGGCTTTATAGACCTAGGTGAGTGCTTAGTGAAAACAATGCAGAGAGGAACGGGCAGTTAGTTTTCACATCATGACTTAGGCCACTTAGCCTAATTAGGCAATAGAATTAGAGAGTTGCAAAATTTGAATATGGTAATCTAACTCCTTTGTTTTCCAAAATATTGGCCAGTGGTTTTCAAAATTTGCATTGAGAAACAAGCACAACTATAGCATGCAGGTCCAATGTTTATCTCTTTATAGTAACTGGATTCTCAGATTCAATCTCAACATGTCATTCTCAAATAGCTCCAGGCTTGGAAGCCAGATCGCATCCATGAATCTACTCCAAGATTCCTTCCCTGGACTTCGGAATATTTTGTTGGTAAATCCAATGTGTTTTGCGCATGTCATTCTCAAATAGCTCAGGGCAGGGCAGCCAGGGCTCGAAATAACCGACAGCACTGACGGCCATGGCCGTCAGCCTCTTCACTTTGCCAGTTTGCCGTAATGCCCTTCAATCTCTTTTACACCGGCGGCCACAATGGCCTTAATGCCCTCCCAAATGTGCCATCGGTTATCAGTCTCAAAACTTGATCGGTTTTTTTTCTCTCTTTAGTTAGACAAGCAGTCATTTCTCTGGAAATTTGAGTTCAAAATCAGCGTCTCCCTTTAGGTGACATAAATATCACAGCGATCATCAATCCACAGGTGCAGGCCTAGTTCTTCTCCTAGCAACGTTGCTAATACGATCCTTTTACACAGTAGTCAGAGTGACAATCTCCCCATTTAAGTGAGCAAAAATACACGATAAAGGCCCATTGACAATGTTGCAAATTTGATTGGTCTATTTCATTACCTAGAGATGCTTGGAAACAGTGTCAGAATTTGAACGTTCAGTGTATCAAACACAATACAGCAGTCATGACTTTGATACTCACACCGAGTGGTGGGTCTAGGGTACCATGACCCAAGGTCAATGATGTGCTTGCTCCATGTGATTTTTTCTTTTGTAGCAGGCATAGGGGAGATAGCCAATGAAATTCTTGGCATGCAGTATAGATTCGCTGTCATTAATCGTACCTTTGATATAAGGCCAAAATGTACGCAAATACGGATAGCTTTAAGCCATGTCCATGTTCTGTACAAAAGTTCAAGTGAATCAAACGATGGATGTACAAGCGTTAAGGGAGTGCATGTGTAGGTCCACAATTGTATCATCGCAAGAACATTGGCCACGGTTCGGGAAATAAAGCACTTTTTGATCACTGCTTGTACCGCTAAATTTCCAGTTGTAATATAATAGTTTGCCATCATCACAGTGGGTACTTTCTATGTTAAAACATACATGTTAATTTGTGTGAAATTAAAGTGTGCCTTGTACTTTTCTGATGTTTGCATTTAATGATAACGTGACCCAGACACCAAAACTCATACTACTGTACAGTACAGCTTCACTGATTTGCTCACAGTTAGCTCGCTAACATGAATTGGAAATATTTACATGCATTGCTATATAGTGCGTGCATTCATTATACTGAACAAAACATATGTAAGCCTATACATTAGTGTAAAGTACGGAAGGATGGTGTGAAAAGGGCAAGTATTGCATTGAAATATTGCGGGCTCGATGCAATTCTCTTCTACCGTTCATTCTGTGAGCGACTTAGGTTACAATTATGGTCTAATTTCAAAATGGCCTTGGTGCCCCCTTTGCTAACACAATTTGGCCTTGGTGCCCCTTGGTTTGCCTTAGTGCCCTATCAAACTCCTGTCAACCAAAGGCCATTTGGCCTTGCCCTTTTTTGTTCTTATTTCGAGCCCTGCTGTTAACCTTTGAAGACTGTTGTACCATTTTCTAACCTACGTAAGGTATATCAGGAGTGCACCAAAAGTAGGTCCAGGTGTAACACAACAGTTTTCGAGACAATGCTGCAATTTTCCCCCAGCAAACACCAAAAGTTCACGGACTTTTAATACTTTTAGACTTCGTTCTCACTTTTCCTTTTCCCCAATACACAGGAATGCTATAGCAACCAAAAATGAACATAAGATCACTAATTCAAAAAATTTCTTAGTGAAAATGTTATCCTTCAAATTTATATTGCAAGTTCAGTTTCAGTGGAGACCAAGTTGTTAGAGGATGTACTCAGCTTGTAATGTTGGTGTTACAGCAAATTCATGGAAGTAGTTTCCTAATCATGCAAAAATAAAGCAACCTGTACTTGGGCAATTTTGGGCTTCAAATGATTGGTCTGTGTAAACTGCCCCATGGTTTTACACTACAAACTGAAGCTCTTTCAGCTCAAACATTTAATGGTCAAAAGTACACAAATTTGATAACACCGTGAAGGACCAACTTGAAGGCTTTTATACGGATGAGTTTCAGTAGCTTGTATAGGGCCACAGATTTTCCGCGATCATGGAAATTGCCATGGAATCACGGAATTTGAACTTTTTCCCGGAAAATCACGGAACTTCAAAAATTACTTAGAACGCTATAGAACTTTGTAACTGAGACGGCAAAATGGAAAATAAAAAATAAAAACTCGTTTGCGACGACACTGGTGCTCTCTGGCAGTCTACAATCCGATCAACAACTGTTGAAAATTCACCCCTCCGATGC
>JAAAJZ020035440.1:0-10275 GCA_010015985.2 Actinopyga echinites
TTCAGGAATTTTTGGTCCAAGGTACCATGTGGGTCATATGGCCCATTTTCTGAAATTCTACAAAATGCTTCTCCTCCAACAGGTTCTCTTGTGCAATGTTGATAGTTTGTCATAATGATAGGCCTACATTGTTAATTAGTGGTCCCTTCAGGGTGTACATGAATTTTCGATCCAAGATCCAAGGGCCCTAGGGTCCATCTCGTGAAATATAGCAAAATGCTTTCCCCTTTCCCTCAGTTAATGTTATAAGAGTTGATGGCCTGTCATAATGATGCTTATAGTGTTCTGTTTATGGTATTCTGGAAAATTTGGTCCAAGGTCCCACAGTGGGCCCTACTGCCCACTTTATGAAATTCTGCAAAATGCATACTTTTCCTCCTACAAATTCTTTTGTACCATGTTGATGGTTTGTCATAATGATACTTGGTTAGTGTTTCCTTCACGGTGTACAGAATTTTGGGTTCAAGGCCCAAGATGTGTCTTAGGGTCCATTTTGTGAAATATTGCAGAGTTGTTAACCCTTCTCCAGTTAATGTTAAACAAAGTTGATGGCCTGTCATAATAATGGTGCTTAGTTAGTGATCTGTTTATGGTAGGCTTACTCTGGAATTTTGGTGCAAGGTCCCATGTGGACCCTATGGCCCATTTTATGAAGATCTGCAAAATGCTTCTACAGATTCTCTTGTACAATATCAGTGGATTTATAATAATACATAATGATACTTGGTTAGTGTTCCTTTGAGGTGTTCAGGAATTTGGGGTCCATGGCCCAATGCCTAAAGTCCAGTTAATGTTGAACAGAGATGACGGCCTGTCAAAATGATGCTTGGTTAAAAGCATCATTTCCATAATGAAAGACCTGGAAGAAAAGGTTACTGACCTTGCAAAGGCCTGGAAACAGCCTGGAAATTTGTGTCCTTAAAAAAGTGGGAACCATGCCCTGAGTTTACATCATTCATACAATATTTTAGTTGTTGCTACTATGCTTGGGAGGGAATGAAAATTTTTTGCTATCAATTACCCTAATTGAGTGACTGATGCTCACTTTAAGGATTATGAACTATTGTTTGTCACTGACCACTAACACACTTCAATACCCCCAGAATTCCTTTGACCAGTTTGGATTACTACATTCTTCTGAAGGTCTTCAATATGGCTTTGGACTTCTTGCTTGGAGTGGTATTTTTTTCCTCAGAAGAAGTTAGAACTATTGTATGGACTTTTATTTGCTCTCATTGAATGGATATGTTACTTTGTACAGTAAAGTTTTATTTAGTGTTCTTCTAATTAACAGCCTGAGGTTATGTACATGTGGACACCAGGTGGCTCTGACAAGAAGATACAACCACAGTCTCCACGTAAGTTGTCCCCTGTTTGGCCACCACCAAAACAAAGTGAAGAAAACCCACATGGATTGAAATATACAGAAGCGGGTAAGTTCAGTCAATGATTTTTAATTTTTATGCAGATGCTAAAATCAGAACTGGGCCAGTGATTGAATGGTAGGGTATGTGTCAGTCAGTCATTTGGTGTCCATAATGCCTGGTCTAGTGTTAGTTTCTGAATGTATCATGTGTTGAAGCTTAGGCCCATTGCAGCTGGTAGAAATAGAACTTTAAGTTTACGAAAAAGTTAAACCAGTTTAAAGTTATCAAATTCCATGCAGCCTTTGTAGTAAGTGTGAGAGTGGAGAACAAATACATAGTATGCATATTGTATCAATTGTATGTTTATAGTTGTTCCTAGTAGTTCACTGCAATGGGCTATGGAATTTTTTTAGAAAAGTCTACTAAATCAGCCTCAGGAACCTTCTTAGTTGAGAGTTCAGTCCCCTAGAAGTATTGTAGAACCATGATAGCCAGTAAAGCTAGTGTACCGTACAAAGATGCTTTCAAACAAACTTAGACTTTTCTAATCCATTCTTACTTAAATGTTCTGGCCAACAAGTTGGTTAAAGTGTGTCCCTACATCACATTTTTTGCCTCTTAGAATTTGAATATCTGAAAGAAATTAAATTAATATGGTTACAAGTCACATGTTCTTTTGTCAATTTGATGAGCACTGGTCAGAAGGATGGCAATTTAGGACACAGTGTATGTACCAATAGCATTTGCTGTCTTTTTTGACATGTTTGGCAAAACAACTGAAATGTACAATTCAAGTAATGAAGGCAATATCAATTCCCTCTGGATTCCAGGAAAATCCAGTGAGTTAAATAGAGTTGTACCTGCATTAAGTTCAAGTCCAGGTGCGTCCAGCAAGCTTCGGAACCATGGCAATTCAAGTGGATGGTGTTTAACTTATTGGATGTATATTGACCATTTGCTTAGGTGATTTTATAATTGAAATATTTCACATTTATATTTCATTTGGAAGTGATAAATTTCCAGTAAGCTAACATGTATTACAGGAATCCACTGCAATTGTTTGCCAGTGTCTAAAACCTATACAAGATTAATTGGAATTTAATTTTTTGTAATGAACCATCGATTTCACTTACACAAAATGCGTTTTTTGTCTTACTGTAATTTCACGGACTAGCTGACCAGCAGGGGATGTGCAGCTTGGCAGGTACTGTTATAATTATGACACCATACCATGCACCTCCTACCACATGCATGCATGAAACATCCCTCACGAGAATCTGCAAATTTTGTGATGTAATCAGAGAAGCCTACCATGGTGCATTTTAAAAAAAAAATAAAACATAAAAATGTGTTCCCACGTAAGAACTTGCTTCCAGCTAAATTCACATCAGATTCTGGAGAAATAATCAGTTACTGTTTGATTTATAGTGGAAGCATTCTCCTAAGATTTGATGATGTCTGAGCAGGGTTCTGCAACCTGGAAAAGTCATGGAAAAGTCATGAAGTTGTATGTTCACTTTCCAGGTCTGGAAAAGTCATGGAATTTTGTAAAACGTGACAGAAGCCATGGAAAAGTCATGAAATTTTGTAAAGACCACATACCGTAAGCTCCTTTATATGAATGCACAAAGGGAATTTTTTTATTACCTAAGAACTACAGTAGTTTGTAGTCATGGATTGTTTGTGATTTGATCATGAAAAAATCATGGAATTTAATTGTCCATAAAGTGCAGGAACCCTGTAAAGAGAGTCTGCACTACTGTACTTCTAGTTGGATAAATTTCATATAATGCATTTAAAATTTTGAAGTTGCAGAGAATATATATGATTTAAGTGTGTTACAAAGAACAAAAATGAAAAAACAAAACAGTTCATGGAATGAAGGGAACTGTGAAATGTGCATTCATGGAATGGAGTGAGGTCTGAAGTGGGAACATAGTCCAGGTTATCATCCCTCCTCCAGAGAAATGGTTCGTGTGAGTAGTAAAGATGAAGGTGATGGCTACTTCAATAGAAACTGCATGAAAAGAAATGGATGTAGATATATCAATGAAAGCTATGTACTACCAGTGTTTTGCATGCTTGCAACAATAATGACCTTACAATTGTATTTGTTTTTGATTATTTGTGATCATGAAGTTTCATCAGTTTTCCTCTTTTACATTTGCCCAGCATGTTCCATCTCTACGAAAATCAGTATTAAGCTAAAATGTTTGGTTAAAATGCTTCAAGTATTGCAGGTGTTTTGTTGATGGTTATGAAAGTTTGGTGCATTGCCATAAGTACCTAACTCTAGTTAACAGTTCAGTGCCCCATGTGCAAAATTGTATGTTCACGAAGTACTGTATGTGAACAAGTGGGACACTGCAGAGGAGGTCCTTTACACCAAAATAATCTACATGACAGTCATGGTGGGTGTTTCTTACATTGAGTCTGGTGCAAAGCTAGGGAAATTGTTCACTTCCCTGCAAGCTAGTCAAATTCCCCCACACTTTTGGCAAACTCTTGTATAAAGTACAGTACAAACTTTTAAATCTCTTCCAGAAGGTAAAATTTCCCTGGAAATGCCAAATTTTCCCAGCAATGAAAGCAATGAAAGTAGCTTCCCAGACTCCCAATCCCCCCCCCCAGTGTGGGTGTAGATATTTTAACAGAGCATTTGTTTGACGGGTAGGGGGGGCAGAAGGCAGCAGCAGGCACGGTTCTAGGGACATTATTTTGGGGGGTTCACTCACGTTTTGCTGTCTAAGCGGAACACCACCATTGGTTGGAGGGTAGCATACCGAGAAATTTTTTGCCAAAAATGCCATATTGCACTGTAGTAACTTCTACTGGGCCTATTACATTTTTGTAAAAGACCTGTACCAACAAGAATGTAATTTTTTCCTCCTTTGGCCTTTGTTTAGCTCATGGTTATAATTGAGGATAAAACTAATTGCTCTCAAAGACCTTTAACTTATATACCTTTTTGTAAATCTCTGTTTCCAGTGCTGTTTGTGGGCACAGGTTGTCAAAATAAAGCTCACACCTAAATACATAGAAATTGCAAATGTGAAAATAAATTTGCATGCCATATCAAACGTAGGAAATGTACACATTTTGTTCCTAGTTACATTAGGGAAAAACATACACTATTTGAATCAGCAGGTTATACAGCTTCACCAGGCTTTGATGTTCAACATACTGTATTATCCAGAAAAAAAATTTGTTTTATAACATTTTTGATTTTGCAGATCTATGAATGTAAATGTTTTTGTGAATTAATTGAGCAAAAGCTTGTGGCATAGTGGTAGTATAAAATAAATAGGATTTATATAAAGCACAGTATAGGTAATGCATGTATTTTGGGATGGGGGCTTTGATGAAGTAAAGACTATTTTATGAGATGTTAGATCCAGCACAGTCGAATATTCCAGCATATTTGTAAGCAATCACCATAATTCAATAGATGTTTGTATACCAAACCAGGGAGCTAACAAACTGTATGGAGGTATTACTGTGTCTGCTTTTCAGAAACCACAGCATTGTAATAGACATATTTACAGTAATCCCATGGACTGCTTTTCAGTAATCCCTCTTGGAGAATAATTAGAGCATACATGAAATTTTAATCCTGTGTTGCCACTTCAAAAGATAGAGAGCTATCTATGTCAGGTTGTTTGGTCTGACCTCCAGATAAGTGTAAAAAATGGAAAAGAGCCTTGGCACAGTTTGACTAATAGTCTGACAATTCTTACAGTAGAATTGCTAGCTTTGGGTATGCTTGGTGGGATTAAAGAAGAGCTTTGTGGGTTGTTTACCTCTGGCTCCTGGCAGGTTGGGTTGATAAGTTGCTTTTAGTAAGGAAGAAAAGCACTCACCTTATATTCAAGTAAAAGGAAGGCAGTTTCTTTTTCAAAAAGAAGTACTGCATCACAGAGAGTAACATTCTTCTGCCTTATCGTAATTAGTGAAGTGCAAAACCTCTCAGCTTAAATTTTCATTATCCTGTAAGCTTCCATGTATGATCTTACCAACATGATTACAACCACCCCACCCCTTTCTGCCATTCTTTTTTAGATATAGATTTTTTGGTTACAGTAACACTGTAGTAATCAGAACAATCCACACCTCACTGAAAATGGTATGCTTTGGTCTTAAATACTGATTAGAATTTTGTGTTAGTGCAAAGTCTAAAACACCTTTACCCATTGCTATCCAGTACAGGCTAATGTTTAATATGCAAATGCTTCCAACTTTAGTGCTGGCCCATATTTTTGGGAAGTTTCTTGTACAATAACAAGCAACCAGCTATTGCATGAGTCCCTTCATCACACTTTCCTTATTTCATTACATTCACAGTTCTTACTTCTACAGTTTTATTCATTTTGTTTTATTTATTTATATGTTATTTTTTTGAGATTAACTGGTTGTAGAATATGTAAACCAGAATATCAAGGATATTCCTGTTAGATGTAAAAAAGTGCAAACAGTAAATTGGGTTCACATATTCCATTGAAGGGTGATATTACCCACAGCATAATATGGCAGACACCCCACAGGCACTGCAGTAATTTTTCAGGGTAAAATGAACTGCTAGTCAACATAACAGCAACAGATCTGCATCGTTTCGTAGCATTTCACCCAATGGCAGTATTGACTCCATCAAGAAAGTTGTAGGTAGCATATAAATGGTTTTCAATTTTATGAAATTGAAAACACACGCTTTAAAGTATCGAAAGAATTGTGCTTTTTTATCTTTTTATTCCCTCAAAACAGTCTGTTGATCAAATTTAGAAGTATTTGAAAAATGAATCACGTTGGTTCAATTCCCATCTTCACCGGACATTCCTGTGCTAAGATGTAAAATGTTGAAGTTCATATGCTCAACTTGAAATGGTGTAGTGCACAAGAATTTGTGATGTCATTCATTGTACTGCTCATATTACTGTCATTGTTTTTCTTTGTTTTTCCAAAAGCCACTACACCTTGTTCCATACTGTTAGCAAGATTTGATTGTCTTTAGAGTGATTTGACGGTATAAGCCCTGTCCTTCCAACATGATATCCCCCCCCCCCCAAGAAAAAGATCATTGTTCCAAGGTTCATTTAAAAAAAAACAGGCAATTTAAGTTGTACAAGAAAGTCAACACAAAGTATTGTGTAATTGACTCTTTTAAATAATGTGAATAAACTTAAAAACATTATATATCTCAGCACCTGAAAAACCTGTTAAGATGGGAGTTGGACCAGTGAGATTCATTTTCCAACCTTTGAAACATATTTTTCAATTTTTGGACTTTAAAGGCTCTCAAGTCTCTTCCCAGACAGTACCAATTCTCCCAACTAAACTAACTTTTAGCCCTGCCTACAATTTAAAAACAAACGAGTGCCACTTCCAAGGTACAGCCACAGTAACCTGCATTATGCTCAAATTGCTCCAGGCAAATTTGAAGGACAACCTGAGTGTGACTGTGAGTTTAATTGGGAACACAACTCGCAGTGCAAGGTTTACTGGCCAACCAGGGTGGAGCATGATTTTTTGAATGAATGCCAATCAAAGCACAGTTTTTGATTAGATTAAGGCCTAACGGATTAGGTGTAAATTATATATTTGGTGGGATGCTAATGCTATAGGCCCTTAAAGGCACAAAAGGGGACAAGTTTTTTTTTCACCGAAATGTAGTTTGTAGGAGTGTGTGCCATCACTGTTGTGTGTGTCAGTCTTAGGTTCAAACTTTGAGTAGAATATCAATTTGACTCATGTCATCCAACAGATCTGTTTCTACATGCACTCCAAGATGTGTGGCTAAAGTCAAATATACATGTAAGTCACCCTGATTCAGTCTATTAACAGGTACAACTGTAAAAAATTGCTGTAGATTTACAGAACAAAAAATAAAGAGATACATAGAGGAAACAGAAAAAGTGCCATCAATTTGTTACCAGAAATTAACAGCACTTTTTCCGTTTTCTCTTTGTATTTCTTTATATTTTGTTCTGTTTTTCTACAATTATCTGTAGACATTTTTTACAGTGTATCTACTGGTGATATCAATATTGTATGGTTGGTTTACGTGCATAAGAGCCCAGTTGATACAGTTTGTTTGGAGTATTACCTGGCCTGTAGTCTGCCAGTGTGTCCTTCAATCTAGGAAGCTGTTGCATTAGCTCTGCATTGGAAGGAAAAGTTCTGCTTTCCAAACTTAAGCTGCCTAAGATGCTCCAGCACATGTTTGGAACTTATTTGACTTGAAGATTATTTGCCTGCAGTAAGATTATGCTTAAAGCTGAAATGCAAAGAGATCCTGTCCTTTGCTGAAGCTACTGTTAACTCTATTAAAGCCCAAGGATACAAAGAATTGAAAGGGAACTGTGAAGTTAGCAGGCATAGCTGCAGCTATTTGCTCTTCTTGGCAAGAAAATCCTATAAATAGTATCCAAAGAGAGAAAAAAGTGTGCAGTTAAGCTGTAGCATCAACAGACAGTTGAGTCACCTGTGAGTTACATTTTTATCCAGAACCTCTGAGGAGGCAGCATTTTAAGGCTGAATGAGTCATATGAGGGAGTCGTGAGAGAAACTAGAGATCCAGTGCTCAAATCTGTCAAGCGCTGGTTCTCCTTCTCTCACAACCAGAGTTCCTGGTCATAATAGCAGTTATGATCATCATTAGACCATTGAAGAACCCTACCCATGTCAGAGTCCATATGATTTCATCAGCCACCACTATCCTTGGTTGTGAGCCAGAGATGGCACTCAGGTTGTGTTGCAAGAGGTCACACTGTTGGTAGATGTAGGTTTTACAGAATTGTTAACATTGGAGTAAAATTTAAAACAGTCCTCAGGAAGTACTTGATTTGCCCCCCAAAAGAGCTGAGTTTCCCAGTTTTAATCAATGTTTGAGGAAAAAATTGGATAGCAACAATTTGTAATCAATTTGGGAAAGAAGGCTGGTGTGTGAAGGATTGATAGGGCATATGACAGAAGATCCCAGTGAAACAATAAAATTTCCAGAATGATTAGGTTACTTGTCAAGCTTCTTTAAAATGTTCAGCTAGTGCTTGTCCAATAATCAATGCAACAAATTTTCAGCTTGTGTTGAACAGTGGCTATACTCCTTTTTTGGAATGCCTGAAGATTTTCATTTACAAGTTTGTTTGTTGGAGGCATTTTATTTGTGATGTTGTATTTACAACATATCTGGTTTGTACTTCTGCCAATCCATTGCAAGAAAAGAAATTTGGTAACATTTGCATGGGACAACCATCATGGCACATTAAATGTTCTCAGAATGATATCATATCTAGTGAAATGTTCTCAGAATGATGCTATCACATCTAGAGGCTTCACCAGACTGTGGACTAGCCAGACATCAGTTGGAAAGATGGGTGCAGGGTTGGGGGTGTCATTTTCAAGGCATTATTTAAAGACCTTGTCACCTTGCTCCAATTTATATTTTTACTACCTGCAGGTATGATTAATATTTGGTAGTGAATGACAGCCAAATTGTGGAGGAATGTCACCTCTAGCCTTTGTCCTGCCTCTTCCCTCCCTCTTACATTACGTTTGTTGAACAAATGAATGATGAGGATGGGGGAGGAAGGTGTCCTGTGTCCTCCTGCCCCCCCCCCTTTCTCTTTGATATATCTTTAATAGTGAGAGATTACCTTAAAGGCTGTTAATTATTAAAGTTTAGTCAGCTGGTCACTTCTGTTCACATCAAAATGACATCTTTTAATGCTTTCTATTGTCTTATGATGTGAAGTATAGAGCCATCAGTTGAGGTGTATGCAACTGCTTGATGCAGAGTTTGTTTTGTATTTGGAGGTTGTGGTTTCCTGTGAAGTCCATGATAGTGTCTTTTGTTCTTAGTGGTAAGTAGGGAAGAAATACATTCCATTCAACTGAAACAGTATACAGTTCCTTTGAAGTGACCACACACTAGTAAATAAGATTGGAGGCAACTTTCAAATAGCTTTGTAATAGAGGAGGACAGTTAGAAGCAGTTAGTAGGACTGAAGAAAGCTGAAACCTTACTGTGGTTAAACAGTTTCAATCTCCACCTGTAAGAGGATCTTTGGCAATGTGTGCTTTGAAAAGGAGTGAGAAACATTACCCCAGGACAGTTTTTTACTTTCATGCTAGGTGTGTGTTTGCCTCAGTAGCAATCTAGAAGACAATTTGTTTACACCTTGTGTGTGATAAGTATCATGCTGATCTCTTGAGATGTCACATCTTTAAGGATAAGTGTTCATTGACTGATTTTCTGAGGGTTCCAGTATTTTAACTGTGGCATGTAGTAGTTGTAGCAAATGTGTTGCATGTGCAGATTGTCAGATTGAATTTTGGTGGCAACCTTGAAAGTACTGTACTGTATCTAACTCAGCCTTATTTCAAGCTTTTTCTTGGAGCATTACCAGTGATTTCTCTTTGATAAGATATATTTGGGAGGCCAGCACCGGCAACCCCCCATGTTCACCATCCGTTGCCTTTTACGTCACCCCCCAGACCACAGTTGCAGCGTCCTATCGCGTCACGAGGTCATGTGGTCCCACCAGACCCTCCCCCTGAGCCACGTCTGGTAGACTTGGCAAAACCGGAAGAGCGCCACCGTGACCCTCCGGCAGAATTGATCACGCCAGCCAAACCGCTCATTGCTGACGTCAAGAATATCAGGACCGCTCATATACCTCACCAAAGCGACATTCAGCGCGTCATGAAAAAGATCCAGAGTAAAATAATCCGAAATTACGACCTCCCATTCGATGCGCAAGAACTCAAAATGCAACAGGCGACTTGTCCCTTCTTCAAGCCGATCTTCGATTTTCTTGCATATGATATCTTGCCGCAAGATGTTAAATCTGCTCGTACTATCCGTACAAGAGCTGAACAGTACATAATGTGTGATGGTCTTTTGTTCAGATTAACT
>JAAAJZ020035551.1:0-15353 GCA_010015985.2 Actinopyga echinites
CATGTGGACAAGACTCAGAGATTCGGGCAAAAAAGTTGTGCCCCCCCAAATCTAATCGGTCCCATACGCCTATGGATATTCGTACTAAAGCACAAACGTACACTGTTTCCTATAAAGTCCTTTCATGTGATTTTTATAGAGCCCTTATCTGTGATTGGGCTCGTGGAGCGCGCTAGACAAAAATGGACTCCCCAGACATCTCAGTTGTGAACTTGAAAGGAAATTAGATAAAAAAAAAGATAGGCCCCCTTTTCAATTCAGCTGAATAAGGGTAGGCCCCTTATGTCCCAGATTAGGGCATGACAAAAATTTGAACCACAAAGTAGGAACTTCCGGCTTTCAAACGTTCCAGACAATCGCAACCTTTTGTGGGCCTCAAGTGGGAGTTGAGTCCCAGGGATTATTTACAGAAAACTTTAACCGGAACCTCATTCAGGCCTCTGGCAGGAATTCTCGTCCATTACCACTTCATCCACTTATACTGAGGAATCTAACTTGAAGGACATCCCTGTAGATGTTATTCCATATTTAGCAACACAATTAACGACAACTCGCAGGCTATACCTAAACAGAACTTTGAATATTTTTTATTGATAAAATATCTAGAAGTAAATTTAAATTTGGAACTACGAAAGGAAATTGTGACAGGTCA
The DNA here is from genome assembly GCA_010015985.2 of Actinopyga echinites. Taxonomy (NCBI): domain Eukaryota; kingdom Metazoa; phylum Echinodermata; class Holothuroidea; order Aspidochirotida; family Holothuriidae; genus Actinopyga; species Actinopyga echinites. The sequence continues at coordinate 653 of JAAAJZ020035551.1, forward strand.
ATGGAATGCAACAGTCCCTTGGTGGTATTGGTGACCCCAAAGTTCAAATTCTTTGAGGAATGGCCATTTGTCTTTCTCTTGACCTCAAAGTTCAACAGCCTGACAGCCAGACTAACTCTAATTGCTCACTAGGGATAAACAATCTAGAAGTTTTGTCTACAAGTTACTGGTATGGGGAATACAGTATTAATTTGTACATTTATGCTAGGCAGACATATTTAACAGCAAAAGATCAATGATTTTGAACTTTTCTAGACTGGCTAGTCAGTAAAAGTAAGTTTAAAAGGGTATTTCAAATGTCGACTCTGAATGGGATTGATGCAGTTAGAGGGCTTATGCTGCTGGATTAGACGTACGTACGTGATTTAGGTTATTATAGAAAGGGAGATAATGGCTTGTGGAAGGAGACCCACCATCCAACAGTAGAGTCACCAGACCTTTTAACCAAGGGAGTGTGGGAAGCGTACAACAACATTAAAATTGGAAGTAAAGGGAAGATCATTTTATACCATAAACCTCATAAAGATCAGACCCAGCCATTAACCTCCCCCTCCCAAAACACACAGAACTGCAATTGCACCAGTAAGCTATTGCAATTCTTTCTTATTTTGATACTAAAGTTGTACCCCGTCAAGTAGGTCAATCCCTGGAACACACAAAGGGAGCTGTTTTGCAGATCCCGACCTCTGGCACCCCCCATGAGCTAGCGCTGGGCTTTAACTCCAATTTCAAGGCGTTTTTACTTTTCAATGTATTAAAATGTCCAAATTTTTTTCAGCGAGGAGTTCTTATGTCCAGGACTCTGATGTAACTCTTACATCCCCTGAACCAGCAGCATCAGCACTGGCTTATTAACCATCTTAAAGGTCAAATTACTTTTTCAGATACTGTGTTGTAGTAAATTCGGCCCTCGTCCAGTTGTGACTCCACATTTCGTTCCGCAATGGCTGTGTAGAATAATGTGCTCGTGTCTTTTGCAACTTTGTAATTTATATTTCAAATAAATGATCTTACAATAGGGGTAGATTTTCGTGGTTGATGGTTCCCGTTATCAAAATATTTTATACTACACTTAAAAGAAAAAAATCAGAAAATAGTAAAGGTCCTATGATTTCTTGCCCAATTATGAATTGGGTTAAAGTTTACAAAGCCTTTGTGCCTATTCCATAGCTCAGCATAGATTGTTACATGGTCATTACTTTTTAGGCATACCCTGCATATAAAAGTCACACAAAAACACTCCAGTGTAGTTTACTGATCTCTGTTGTAGCACATGAATTGGGTCATTTCCTCCCACCGCATTGTAAGTTCGAAACAAAGAGAGACTGAAGACAGATGATCGTACAATCAAACATAAATACAAAACTGCTTTGGCTACACATTTACGTTTATTTTGGAGTTTGCCAAATCCGGTGAGTGTTCAAAAGCATTGCTTTCAACACAAAATGGCTGCTGATAAATCAATCATTTTCATGATATCATAAAAACAACACATTTCAATTGACAGTTTAAAAAAAAATCCCGAAAGGAAAAATATTACGGTGCAAAATCCAACTTTTAACAACAACAACAAAAACCACTCTACTGCGGCACATACAAGGATCTAATTTGCTTTATAATGAGAAGTTTTGTCCGAAATTTTGATTCACAGTTGAATCTGTTGACATCAGTGTTTAAAATATTAAAAACAAATTAAATAAAAAATAAGACCACTTTTCTGTACAAAAGGCGATTACAAAAGGCGATTAGTACTACTATTATGTTACTATCTATACAGAAAAATGGTCAAATAATAACTGAATTTGAACAAATTAATCATGCAGTCTTCACATAACGTTTTTCCCAATTCGTATTTCTTTGTGATAAATCACAATAATAAAAAGCAGACTGAGAATTTTCATACAGAAAAGAACAGTTCCTTTTTGTTGCCAATAGATCATTCAACCAGAACATTATTCACATTTCTTTATGTCTACCTATTGAGAATCGTAACTATCAAAGGATAATACACCGCCCCATTAAAGTTGGCGACGACTACAATCAAATGTAAGAAGTCAGCCAAAGTTCATACAAGTGTCATAACAACTCTTTACACCTGTTACTAAATAAAGTAGTTTGAATAAATGGTTCCTATGTTTTGCAACCTTACGTTCAGCCTTAGACTATACAACTTTTAAATCAAGTAGGATATTTAATAATAGTGAAGTAAACATTTCTACTTGCGCAATTGTCAGTATTTGATGCAGGCATAAGACCTACTATTTTACCAATGAACATTGCCAGTTGATACACCTTTCCTTGTGATACACATATAAATTTTGCTAAAAGTACAAGCACAATTATTCAAAACTCATTATGTTACAATTACACCCCAGCACTTGGCTAGAGGGCCACTACTAAACAATAACAAATTGTAAGTACTGAAAAATAATCGATACAATGTTGCATTAAGTTCTGAAAGAAAACTGGAGTCGATGGTACTCAAAAAAACTTTCTATGTGACGTCGTGTTGTATAGTCTGTGATCACAAAGGAATAGTTATATAACCATTTGAGTTTCTCTACTTCCAATAAGAATTAAAATCTCTCTTTGCTCTTTTAATCAATGTATTAATTCATAGAAATAAAATAAAATAAAAAAATCTTACAATTGAAAGTAGGAACGAAACTTGGCTAGTTGATGGCATCAAGGAAAATAATGGAGGCAGATTATAAAGAACTACAGAGAAAATGATGAAGTTGTTGTGACTCTGTGACATCATAACAGACTTATTACAAGTCATCATTGTTGCAAATATGGCACCTTATTGCTACAAATAAATGATCGTGTGCTTTCGTACAGAAAAAGATACAAAGCTGTTGTTTGTTGAACTTGTTATATGATTTGTAGCTATGTCACGTGCATCAATTTAAAAGCTAGAATTTCATTCTTCAGTAATCATCATTATCTTAAGTTTAATACTGTGTAGACATAATGATGAGCAACATACATAACGGTACCGTATTGTATGAAGTTCAAAAAATGTTAGAACCGTTGAAATCGGCTTCAAAGTAAACACAAAAAGCAGGTACGAACTAAACGACGTTTTAATTCTGTCAGAGGAAGCACTGCATACCCACAGATAAGCTGGGAGTATAAACCCTCTTTATTAAAAACTGGTGGAGCCTACTTAGGACTTCATTCTGCAGAAAACTGAAACAGCGGCTTGCCTATATTGTAAGTTTTTCGTCTTTAAAACAACCTTCTCTCGATGAGGAGTCCGTTTTATGGTCTAGGCTAAATATCAAACTTGTTGGAGTGAAAGAGTAAGTATTTTCTCAAACATATACGCCGGTTAACACCATTCCCTTGCTGTCACTACAAATAAAATGTCACGGTAATGAATATCTTGCAACTAAACTAAGTGTTGAACAAAAGCATAAAAATGTCTCATAAATTTCAAAATAAAGGTAAGTTAGTGGCAGTATCCAGTTCAACCAAATTACTACTACGCTGCTAACAAACCCAAAAATATGACAAAAAGAGGATTGTTTTATGTACATTTTCCCCCATTCATTTTCTTCTGAAAAAATTGAAAACTAATTAAAAGGTAATACATTTTGATTTGAATGGACGCACGTCAGATAGATAAAAATTTCCATTTTTTAGACACCGTTAACATTCATTTTGTAATTTTCTTATTTCCTTGTTAACTTATGTTTTGGTGTGGCCCACATTTCTATAAAACCACACTCTCAAACTCCTGGTTGTTATCTGAACATAACACTCTCGAAGGGGAAGCTTCTTCAGTCCTCCCTTTAGAAGCTGCAATTGCACGTAAAGACAGTTCCCTATAATTTTCAGAATAAGGCTCTATAGAAATAGCTTTCATGATAGTGACTGTAAGTTTACATAGTTCGATTTTCAAAGTTAATCCACGGATGAAACTATATTTGTTTGTAGGGTCAGAACTGTCAAAGTAGACATCCCACTTAGGGTAGAAAAGTGAGTCAATCATCTCAAATCCATCCTCCAACAAAAAAGTGTGTGTCAGTTTGTTTTGATTAACATCTAAGTTAAAAATAAGGTGATCATAATCACTCGATACTGTTTCAAAAGACTTAATCATTGACTTCGAACGAAGTAACTTTCTGATATGTTGGCTTATAAAATTAGACAACCTCACTTTGCGTAGTATCAAATGATAATCACTGGTATTGGTATTATTCTGCACAGCTAATGAAATACCTAAGAGGTTCTCATTTATGAAGCTGTTGATAAGGCGCTTTGACTTTGTACTTGATTTCAAAGTGGTGGAATGCAGCCGAGTGGTGGGGCATTCAAGAAAACTGTCATGATAAATATCTACCACCTGGTTGTTTTCGACTTTGCATATTAAGCATGAAGCGTGTGTATTTGTACCAGAAATAAAAATTGATTTGACGACGACAGCAAATTGCAAGGCAAATGAACACACATCCCCTACAGAAACAAAGCTGTTGGCACCAAGGGCGGATGGCAGTGGTAGGATTTCCGTTGCAACTGTGTGCCTGTCTTCACCACAAGCTTGACTCGGGAGGCTGGACGCGTTGCCTTCGGAGGCTTGGACATGACTTTGAGGTGCTGGGGTACCAACAGGTTTTATCTGAGATTAATGAATAGAAACAAAGTGATCCCAGTTTTTACTGTAACCATGAAAAACTATATGAAACCAATCACAATGGTGATATAAAAATCGAGGACTTTCAGAAATAGTCTAGACAGGGAGATGCTGTCTAGAGATCCAGAAATTCACTTCACACATTTGGTTAGTATATTTTGATCCTAAAATTGATCTGACCCTTAATAGTCTGAATTATATGAACTGACTGTAAACTAATAGAGTAAATGCAGTAAAATTGCATGCAGTTTCAAATGCAGTCTATTTGCTTTAGTTACAAAACAATACAAATACGATCGTTAAACCAGATCATTCGGTGGTTTCCTTGATTTAAGTTTTTCTGGTATTTCGAAAGTCGTGCAGAGGAAATCAGTTCCACAAGCCTATATTTCATTTCAGATCTGTCAAAATGTACATAAACCACTGAGCATTTCAAAGGGGTATATGATAATATATGCTCTACTATAACTTACTGGCTTAGAAATCCGTCGCTTTTTTTGCGTGTGTCCTGTTGGATTCTCTTGGAGTGATGTTGGGGACACAATATCATCTGGAGAAACAGTTAATTCAACCCCATCTGTCTCAACGACTAGTGTGTTTTTGAAGGGATCCACCAACAAAATAGCACATTCAACGGTATTGCCATCTCTTGAAATGTGAACCACATCTCCTTTTTCAACATGGAGTGATGAAACATGTGCCCTCTTCTGTGATACAGCGGACCGTCGTTGTGCCTTGAAAATGAATACGGTACAACTGAATTCATGTTTATTCGTAATGGTCGTGTACATGGCAAGTGTTTCTGTGATCATTACACTGTAGGCCTAACATCACCACAACAGCGGACATTGAATGCCAACTTCTCAATGACCGAAGTACTAACAATGGATTTCTCAATACTTTCAAACGATTTAAATTCGCGACAAAGCTTTCATGACGTAAAACCAATTCGGTAGCTCTGATTGCAAAGATGGCACTTTAAAAGAATGGTTGTTCTTCACCTTTCAAAACGGTTAATGATGTTTGATTTGTTTAGCCAGCAGTTTCCACTGAAAATAACAGTACTTAACAAACCAGCTTTCACTGTACGTAATGAAAAGGTCTTTCACCCAGTTTTACTGAAATGTTAATGAAATTGTACAGCATCACAAGTCAGTAAGACACTCCACTAATACATCTCGACCATGATGTTATTTTCTTATATGTAAAATAATTCACAGTCATTACTTTTCTCAATACGTTTACTACATACGACCACGTCTTAATTACTCATGAACTGCAGTACCTTGTTCGTTTCGGTTCTTGCACGAATTTCAGACGAGCTAACATGTCTGTTCCATTTACTGTTCCATCCATCAAAGGAAACAAGGTACCCTTGACCTTGGACTTCTAATACATGGCTTAGCGCCCAATGGCCGACAGCATCAACACTTTCCACACTTTGGCCAACTTCAAAATGATGCATTCTGTTAATGAAATTGACAAACAAAAAATACACACTGAACACTGAAGTTGTACTATTGACGCACTAGACAAAAGTTTGAAACTTAATCTTATATGAGAAACTGGTGACAACAGTGAATAAAAATAGTACAGGCTGCTTTGAAGAAAAGGACTGGGTTATGAAATTGCTACTGTGACCAGATGAGAGATGTTAGTGATGTCAAGAAGAAAACTAAAAATAGCTAAAATCACAGAAAATTTTTCAACAAGTTATTGCTCAATGCTCATTCCAGTCTTGTCAGAAAAGAGCTGTAGTAAATAGTGGTTTTGATTTTCTTTTAATAAAATGTCATGTGACTTTTTGCCTTATGAAAAGAAAAGAGACTGCTTACTATAATGTTCACGGTGGATGATTCTGGTAGCCTTCATGTCCAAGACGTATGTCTTTCACATTAACCATCTTAATAATCCTCTCCTTTGATTAGTACACTGAGTTTGAGATCACTTTCATTAAGCCACTTCAATAGTTACAAACCACGTTTTAAAGGCAAGTCACAGTATGAGTATTTCAATTGGAGATATTGAAGTAATCCACCTCTGTAGTTCCCTCATAGGTTACCCCCCCCCCGTCCACCTGTTGCATCTCACTACATATTAACAGTCATGTTTTGGTCGGTGGCCTCACGTGTTTCGTTGGTTTCTTCAATACCATTATCTTGTGATGTCCTTAAATTAAGTTGGTGCCTGCGTACGTACTTTCTTCTAGCCATTTCCGTGTAATGGGATTTCTCTTTTGCTGTTAATAGTTTCCATTTCAGGGCAACCCTTCTCTGAAAGTCTCTATACTTGGAAATGTTTCTGTCGGGCGCGGCCCTCCAGACCCGTAATTCTTGTGACAATAATTCCATAAAACCTGTTCCTTGGCGTTTTGCTGGTGGTCTCCACCTTCTTTTCTTCAAAACCTGCCCAAGTTTCCTCTTCTTTTTGAATTTAGTGACAGGATGTATGTCGCGTCTACTTCTTCCTTTCTTTTCTGACAGAGTGACGCGAGATGATAGCAGAAGCGGGTTATTTTTAATCTTGGAGGAATCTAAAAGAAAAGATTGGGGATCTGTTTTTGGATCGGATAAATATTTTGTGCAAAACTGCACATCAACAAGATGCCATCCTCTCTGTATTGCCGTCAAAATGATCTTTGGGGGCCTTGGAGAGTCGCATTGCGATTGCTGGGTTAGGACATACATATCAGCAACATTTCCACGAGTAGGTAGTTTTGTCTTTGTAGTGTCAATGACGCGGGAGTGTTTTGACAATGCAACAATAAACTCTTCCCGGTTTCTGCATCCAGAGTCTTTTAGCACAGCTGCAGGAACTCGTCCAACCAAAATGAGGTTATATCGACATTGTTGGTCACGCCCAGGTTTTTGGTCTGCTTCATTGGCTTTTAACTTTTCATCTTTCTCTTGAGAAATCAAATTTGCCACCCACTCCTTAAACATTCTCCCGCTTGACGATTTGTCGGGATCTGGACTTGTTGCAAACTCATTAAGCCTATGTTGTAAAATTCTGTAGCGATGAAAGAGTATGGAGAAGAGAGGGTCCACTGTTTTATGGGCCCCACCTCTTTGTGTATGCTGATAAAAATAGCAACTGTCGTCATAGTGCGTGTGCTCACCACCTTCGGTTGAGAACCTCATCATTGAAGGAAAGGGCAAAGATCTCAACAACACCGGAGCTATATCAATCAATTTGATCATGTACGGGGTTAACTTTTCACCCCCATAACGTATGACAAACAGTTTATGAAATATGTCAACATCATCAGTGAACCTATGAACATCACTTTGACTTAATCCCCATGTGAAATCCGTTCCTAACTTTGAACTTGACGAGCTTCCTGGTTTAGGTAATCCAGGTGGGTCTGACGCTCGCAGGGTGAATACTGCATTGCTTAGATGAGAATACAATGCCGACTCAAGTTGATACTCACTAACCTCGGGATCCCATCCTAGTTTTTTCTGAACAAATGTATCAACTTTGAACTTGATATGCTCAGAAGCAACACCTTTTAGAAGAGGACCAAATGTAGAGTCAGGCTCACATGGTAGGAGAACTGAATGAGCATCACGTGTACCTAATGTTATGTTTTCCCTCAACACCCCATCGGGGCTAACTTCTATCCTGTCTGCTTTGTGTACTTCTCGATCTTTCAGGTTTTCCTTGAATGTATGTAATAAGGTTTGTGCGTTGTTGTTATAGATTTTAGAAGAAGTGGCTCCCCTTATACTGCTGGAGAAAATACTCTCTATCCTAAGCTTTAATAATTTCTCTACAATTCTTGTCGTTGCATGATCTATGCAAAACACTGTTCTCTCTAATGGTATACTGGGTAAAAGAGAGTTTGATAGAACCCTATTGATTGATTTGTTTAATCCTGACCTAAACCCCTTGGTGGGACAAACTGTACTCTTGCTTGTAATACAGTCTGTAGAGTAAACATTGTAACCAGTATTAGAGTTTGGTGCAAACTCGCCAGCATTTCCATGTATAGCATCTATCCACATCGAATCACCCGTCAAAAAAAACAAAGACTTCTTTCTTTGTTCTTTCTCTACCCACTCATTAAGCCAACCAGGACTTCCTGCTTGGCCACCAAGATTTACTTCCAGGTTCCATCGATCATCACCACCATAAAATATTGCTACTGGCCAAATTTCCCTAGGATTGTGATACTGTAAGTTATTTAAGGAAAGCTCGTGGTTTACACAAGAAAGTGCCACTGAGCAACTTTTCCTACCTCCTATTTCCCTAGCATCCCCCCAAAGTTTCCAATATTCCTTGTCAGGAAGATAGTAATAAAGAAATCGCAGGCACTGAATAAGTCTTGCTGGATCAACTCGAATGCTGCCATCGTCTAAAGAAACAGGTAGAAGGACGGTTTCAAATTCTTCTTTTAAGAAACCCCACTCTTTTTTTATCTCCGCCGAGCTAGAGATAAAACCAGGTAGTAGTTTTCTTATCTCTTTGACAACATCATTAGCATTATTGGTGTCAACGATTGAAATTAAACTACGCGCAGGAATATTTAGTTTTTGTTTTGCTTGCATACTAATGTAGCTTTCTAGGAAGGACAGATCATTTGGGCCTGGTGATGTTGATAATATATCGAGCAGATCATGTGCAGATACTGAGCCATCCCATTCATCAGTCCCTGAAACAGACAGGGGTTTAGATTGACTGCTTTTAATGTCATAGATAAGACCAGCTTTAAATGCATCTTTGTCACCACAGTGAATGTTTTTTGCTATTTCCTTGAAGCCAATTCTTTGTCTTTTTACTCGCTGACTGGCCGTTTTATTGAAGTAGATTTTGTGGGGCTTATCCGCTTTGTAACTTAAAATTTCATCTGTTGCTTTCAGTTTACGGCCTTTTGTAGGAGGAATTGAAACATTTAATTTGCAGTCAGGTACTTTGCTCTTGCCAGTTGAAGAACTTTCTGGTTTGCATACATCTTGAAACTTTGATTCAGATGTGTCTCTTTCATCTCTAAGTTTTGGTATGTTGACCTCACAAGATGGCAAGGGTAATAGTGAAATGGGATCCTTAATTTGGATGCTAATATCATCACATGCAGGAAGTACCACTCCATCTTTAATATAAATTTCTAACAACTCCTCCAATGCTACAAATGTGAGTGATGTCATGTCACGGTAACGTTTACTTGGAGCTCGCATAATGAGGTAAGCTATAATTATATCTAATGAAATATGCGACCTCACTTTGGAATTTCTACTGGGAATAAAAGAATGTGGGTCATCGGGTAATGTGCATGATTGTGCTACTCTCTCAAATGTTCTGTTCTTATTAGAAATATTACACATTTCTACACAATCACTGAATTGTAGATACAAGTGTGAACTATCATTGAGACCTCGAAAAATTTCATATCCACAAAGTTTGAAAGAGGGTGTTGATGCCAACTTGCGAGTTACGCATTCCCTTATCTTTTTAATGATGTACCTTTTCAAAATACAAACTGTATCAATCTTGGACTGGAAAACAAAATACAGGAAAGACTTCAAAGTTATGTACATGATACCATCATAAATTCGTGACTCATACTCTGGTACCAAGCCAAACCCTTTAATGGCTCCCTTTATTCTATTTGGATACCAAGTACCCTTGTCTTTTCGACCACTTACATATCCAAAGTAATCCGCATTTATAAAAACCTTACCATCTCTTTCAAGTGGCACATTAATGTCTGTCACATTTGTCCTACTTCTAGAACATTTATCAGCTCCCAACAGTTTATTTGAAATATCGGTGAGTGGTGAAGTCACTGGTCCTAATTCAAACTTTTTCTCACTCGTATCTTCTGATTGTGACATGCTTGTGTTTTGAATAATGTTAGTCTTGTCATTCTGTTTGTTAATATTCTGTAAAACATTGTTTTTGTCTGTTAGTTGAGTTCTGTCCCTTGAAGGAAGCGGTTCGTGGTGTGATATGGAGCTCGATAACATATGATCAATATTTATTTTAGTGACCTTTTCACCTCTGATCACTGCTTCATGCAAGTTAGTTTCATCTTCCTTCAATTCGTCCATGGACTTAGGTAGTAAAGTTCCCCCCTGTGAGTTGTCTGTTGTTGAAACTGTTGTTGATGGTATGGCATTGGTTTGAGCAGAGATAGTTTCTCCCCTGAACGATGTTGTATGTAAGGTTTTGGAGTCTCCTATAATGTGGTTACCAGTACTTAGTCGTACATTTTCTCCCTGAGACTGATCACTTGTTGAAAACCATGTTGGGTGAGTGGTAAGAGGCGGTTTAGGGACAGGGTCTCCTGTAATTGTGCTGGTATTACAGTTATTGGGGTATGTCAAAGTTTGTTCTGTGATAGGCTTACTTACTTGTCTGTTTTCCCCCAATGTCATACGTTGATTATCTGTTACAAGTGATGACAGGTGTGTTGAACGGATCTGAGATTGAGAAACAGTTTCTCCTTTGCTATTATCCGTATTCTCCCGGCTCATTTGAGACTTTGGGTTCTCCCTCCCACCAGTTACATTTTCTTTTGGGTGTTCCTTTCTTTCGTAAATGAACAGGAAGAACCCATCACCCGAGTTTGTAATGTATGGGGTACCTGATTGTTGTTGACATACTTCACTGAAATTTTGGAATACTTTCACATGACTGCTTTGATCATCAATATGCCAAAAAAGATTTTCATGTTTAACAGCAACTGTGAAGTGGAGACCTGTATTTTGAACAGAACCAACTAGTTGGTACTGGATGTTATTTTCAAGAAGTAATTCCTCGTTTATTCTTATTCCGTCAAGTACAATCTGTGTTCCATCCTCTTGGGGAACGGTTGGTATGCGGACAAAAAGAAGTTCTGGCAAAGAAACATTTTTACCAACAGGTTCCATTGACTGCGATGACCTCTCTACACGTACATCACATCTTTCGCATTTTCGATGTAGAAATGATGGTTCGTATAGGATTTTTCTGATGGTATCATTAACATTGTACTGGTTTTTCTGTAGTATAGCATCATTACTGATGTACAAAGGAAAAATGCGACGTTGGTCTATTCGCTCGAAGTTGCAGTTTGTACATTTGTACGATGTCGCACATTGGGCAACAAAAAGCGATTCCTCATCATTTGTCTCTGTCATATAGTCTAATATTTCTTCGAAGGCTGAATTCAGTGAACGTCCCCTGAATGATTTACTTTGTTCCTCCAGCCATGACCATGGTCCTTCTCTTAGAGCACTTAATGCACCTTGCGTTATGGAAGACTCTTTCAGTGTTCTCTGTAAGCACACATCATATACTTTTGTTAAAAATTCCCCAAGCCTTCGGTCATGCATGTGCTTAAATAAGGAAAATTGACTAAGTTCAAGGAACGCGTCGATTGCGCAGGAGTTGTGGAAGTTTTCCAAATGGGGGTAGGGAAGTTCCATCTTCCTGATGAGTAGATCATTATCCCCTTCCTGAATAAAGAATCCAGTTAAAATTAATGTAGATCCTTGCAACGTTTTGCTTCTAACGCTATGTGTAGCCTATAGGCTATGTGTTCGAGTAACAGCGCAATATTTTTGGCAAACAACTTAAGAGCTAGGTAACATTGTAAACTGAGTTAGCTCAGGGAGTTGCAACAGTAAGATTTAAGAGGTATAGGGTCGTTTAAATTTAGCAAGGGTCAAACTGTGAAAACCTTGCAACTTGTCGGAGGTATACTCCCTCATCTTGGGTGAGCCTCATACCCATTATGTTAGTTGCCTGTGATAGAAGGAAAGTCTAACTGATTTTGTTGATCCTTTGATTTTAACGAGGGTAAAGAGTCGTTTTTAATTAGTATGTTGAAAAATTAATATACTTGGAAGTATATATTTACCAGGGTGACCATGTGAAACTTTATATTTTAATTACAATCTGTCAGTTTTACGAAGTAAATTTTACTCTATTACCAAATGTATAAACCTCTCCAAGCGTTTCTACGCTTCGTGCCTTGCATTGCACCATTTTTCAGCATTCGCATAGGTAGAGAAATAAGTATAAATATATATACATAAATATATAAAATAACTTCGGAAATAACGCCTCAAACCAATAAAAATAGAATTTCAGCAAAATCTGACATTTCCTTAAAGTTGAAGTCAGATACTCATTATCCTGAAGAGTCCGGCTAATTTTAAGTTTACAAAAAGTTATGAGGACCAGAATTCATTGGCCCATAGAATGCTAGGCATGCATGTAGGTCTACTCTCCTCTTTTGAAAAACATTTATAATACCTTAATTTGCTGCTGTACGTATTTAATGTACTGTACTTTTGGCCTACAGTGTGTCTCTTTTGCCTGTGTCATAAACCAATCAGCATGGCAGACGCTCCTGTGGCCAGTAGCTACTGTATGAGATGTTCGAGTTTATTTTAGGGGATGGGTATACCGGAGGCCTACAGCTTGGGCTTTAAGGTTTCCATGCTTCGCACCAGCATGAAGAAACCAGCGCCGTGAGGTTTGAGACAGTATGTACATACACGGCATGTACGTACAGGACACAACGTCCATTTGACGTGCCAACTCCCCCTCCCCATTAAAATACTTCGATTCCATGCAAAATAAATAGATTTATTATTTTTTTTTTGCTTCATTTAGGCCTATATAATGTAATGCCCATGCACAATCAGAAAACAGCTAAGAGAATGAATGTGGTGGTCCCTATACTTGTAATTTCCAAAGCACAAATGTTATTACAATTATTCAAACATAACTTTTTGAGGATTTTTCCTCTAAAAAGGAACGGGAACATAGTCATTGAATACCTGTGTAATTACAGGCAGACATCTTAAACCTGGTATTTCTCAAAATATTTACAACAACAATAATTTGATTTACCGTAAGTCCGAAACATACAAAAGTACACTTTTTTCTTGTTGGGTTCACCCTCCCACCCCCGACATACACACTGGCACGCACACACGCTCACAAAACATCTGTTATAATTACCAATAAATATACTCCAACTCTTTTTTGTGAAATACCTTTCGGTATATCCTATAAAATATTACACTAAAATTAAGTAAACCTAATCACATTGCATAAAGCGGCATCACTTCTTGTTAATCAATCCAAAAATTCTCAGTCACCGTCAAAAAGCACTAGTAGTTCTTACTCTAATATACGTAAGCCTTAAAATTGATACTTCCTATATCGAGTACTTCCTTAGTACAGTTATGGAAAATGCACTTAAGATCACAATAAAAACAATTTAATGCCTGAAAATATTACTATGAAATAAAAGTAAAAAATTAGAAATTGTTCTAAATCTTACCTTCTCTTTCTTTCTTTCTTTCTTGCTTATGGAATTATCCTGATCTATTTTTGTACTTCTGCTGTTGATGCTGGCTCTCTGCAGTTCGCTTGAGTTATCTTTAAAACTTTGAACTATCCTTTGAACACGAGTATTGCAGAGTGACAGTATGGCATTTGACTTTCACTTAGATTTTAGCAAGAGGTAGAACTCCCCAACGGGAGAGTTATCTATTATCAGTCAACTGCACCTGTCAACAGGTTGCTTATGCTACATATTTCAAGTCCAATGCCATTTAGAGACGTTCAGTTACAGTGTGAATGTAATGGGTCTGTTACAATTAAAATATTGTTATTAATTCCTGTTATGTTGGCCAATTTTTTTGCTTGAAAGTTCTATTGTTATCTTCACAAACTGTAGATTATAAATATCTACACAGACAATTGAAAGCAATGTTAGAAAAGAAAGTTTGCAAGACAATTTACTTTTCCCAGTACTAGTGGTAGCTCAGAGGTCAAAGAGGGCACATTCCAGAAGGAAAGTTGCTGGCCACAAAATAGGTAGCACGTGACCGACCTAACCGGTGAATGCCGGTTGGGTCGGTCACAATTTTGAGATAAAAATTTTGGCATGGACCTGCCAACCTCCAAATCTGTAAACCTGGAGATTTTCACAAAAAAAAACCTGCAGAATGGTACCTCTGTAACAACCACTTTTGTAATAACAACCACTTTTGTAATAGGTCACCACTTTTGTAATTGGTTTGACCACTTTTGTAATAAAGGTCACCACTTTTGTAATAA
>JAAAJZ020035552.1:0-10274 GCA_010015985.2 Actinopyga echinites
AGTACATTAGATAATGCAGTGTTGTCCTATCCTGTTACTGTCCTGTACAGTTCACTGTTTCACACTTTAGCTGCAGTTTTACTGTAGACACATATACTATGCGTATCACATGCATGGTTCCCTCACAGGAACCATTGGTTCAGGGAAAAACTTTTATGGTAAGAGCATGTCCAGAGGACCTCCTTCTAAGCCTATGTGACCTTGATTCTTCTACTCATATGGACTACATAAATATATTAATCAAGTGATAGCATTGTTTCCTGAATTCCTTAATTAAACAAATTAATTGGCCAACTCTAATTTACTAATTTAAATTCTTAAGCCACTCATGTTTGTACCTTGTTTTGGCAGTGCTTTGCCATGGAGTGCTCAAGTGCTGTAGCCTGTAAGGATGAAGCTGAATATGAAACAAAGTTGTGGCCACCATTGGAAAAGGCAGTCAACATGCTTCTTACTCAGCAACCAGGAGTATACTTGAAGATATCATATGAAGAAATGTATCGGTAAGTTGGAAAGAAACCAGTAGCAGTGCCCAGTTAAAGCTGTACATTTTACAGGAGTTTCTAAGTCCCAGTATTGGGCCCAGAATGTCTCAAAAAGGGGCCAGTTGCCAGTATAAGGGGCATAGAAGGAGTAGGGGACATTTACCCTAGCATTTACTGTAAGTGTCACCAACTCACCATATGTTACCAAAATGGAACAATAAACAAACTTTTATGCTGAAAGAATGTAAAATTTCTTAATTGTCCTTGGAGACATCGTAAACTTAGTACCAATGCCATACCAGAAGAGAGGTCCTGTGGTATTGATCAGTTGAGCTTCAGCTACAGTATCATTTTGTTAATAAGGCAGGAGTTCACCCATGTGATGGCACCCCCATGTGATTGGAGCTCAGTTTCCTTCAGAAATGAAAAGGTGGGGTCTAAAACTTGGAGTTGAATCGTTAATGTAAAAGTTCAAACTAGTTGGCAGTATTCAACATTCAGGAAAATCCTTCACCCAGTTTGGAACCAACTGACCATCAAAATTGACTAGCTTCAGTTAAAAAAATAGTGGCAAGAAGGATGGAAATATACATACCAGCTTTTGATTCATTTATGTCTACGGTAAACCTTCACATAATTTGTCTTTTATCTTCACTGTTGAAATTTTGTAACTGTCCGTGGCATCTCAACAATGTGTGAACATTAGGTGTCCAGACCAAATGGGCAGTGCTGTACAGTAACGTCAGTATATATATGGTGGTGCTTATACAGCAGTTTGTCACCAACATATATCAAAGGGCTTTACAACTATTACCCCTGGTCAACAATTACTTGTACTACTGTAGAGACAGTCCCTCAGGACGGCTGCAGCCATATAGCACACCTGCAGAGACAAGTGTTACCTCACAGGTACCCCTGGGTGGAGAAGAACCCCTGGGTGGAGAGAAGCAATCGAGATAGAGCATCTTGCACAAGGATGCAATGTGAAGAACTAGCCAGGAATCAAACAGGGAATTATTGACTCACAAGTCGGAAGCCTTAAGTGAATCATGCACCACACCCATAGACATATGAAAGGGAAGTAAAGGCACAAGTTTCCACTAAAAAATATTATTATCTGTAAAATTGAAATTGTTTTGTTTCTTTCAGTTATGTATATACAAGCGTATGTCAGCAACATTCAGCAAGGATATATGAAGACTTGGTGAAACTTGTTTCAGAAAATTTGTCGAACTTTTCTCAAGAATTGGAGGTAAAGGCAATTTAGAAGATGAGTCTTAAGTCCTTTGTGACGAGAAAATAAATAGGGCAGGGACAGAAATATTGACTAGGATTAAAACAGCAAGATTCTGTACTTCACAGTTTTGAGGAAGAATTATTGAGAATTTAGGAATTGAAATTGTCAAACATTCTCATGAAAATGGGTGAATTTCCCTAACTGTACAAAATGTCTTGGAAAACTCAAGGAATTTTTATTTAGAAAGCTGGGTGCCCTGTTACATTTTGTCGAATTTACCTAATTCAATTTTGTGTATTAAGTATTAGAAAAAAGAAATATTTAACACACCAAAATAAGTTTAAAAAAAAACTGAACAGACCAAAATAAGTTAAAAAAAAAAAAAAAAAAAACAAATATCAGATGGCACCATCTTCTGCAGTCTGTGCCTTTGCTCTGGCCCGCTTCCCGGGTTCGTTTACTTGAAAATGTTGAAGTAACAAAATGTGCTTGGAATCTTTCTTAAATTGTTTCAAAATATTTACATATCGTTAAGTACTTAAAGTTAAAGATTTGTTACAACTGTGATTAAAATTAGCATTTGGCAAATCTGCTTTTAATAGCATAATGTAGTTTTACTTTCTCTATTGCTATGAAAACACTTTCAGAATCTGCATGGTGTCTCCCTGCTGGAGCAGTTCCATTCTGGTCTGAAGCGATACACACAATCCATTGGCTGCATCGTGCCAATATTCTCATATCTAGTAAGTACAGTATCGTGTCAATGTTTCAGGGCAACTTTAACATGTGTTACTTTACCTCTAACATGTAGAAACATAGAAAAAATGTACAACAGCCTGTCAAATTTAATCAGTAAATTTTATTGATGGTGGTTTGCAGGCACTATCATAGACAACTCTATGAGGCCTGCGAAATGGTCTGTACAGCTGTAGTATATCCTATAGCTGTGTTTACTTGGCGCGCAGATTGTGGATAGTGGAACCCGAGAGGCGGAATGAGGGAAGGATCCACGTGCCCAGTCAACATCCCCAGCTAGTCGTTCCACATTCCGTTATAGTAAAACCAGCCAAATAGTTCAATTCTAGTAAATGAGGTTCTACTGCCTGAGCAAAATAGCGTCTGTAGTCACCAATCTGCACGGAAAGAATTTGACATGGAGAATTCGTTCCACCTTCTGCGTCCCGCCTGGGGTTCTGCAATCTGCATGCCAGTTATCAGTTTCATTTAAAAAGCACAAGAGAATTCTTACCACGATTCCCGTGTGTCTATTCCCCTATCCGTGATCCGCGCGCCAAGTAAACACAGCTTCACAGTGTGTGAAATGTAGCGTGTACCTTCTTCTATGTAATGGCCTTGAGTAGTTGTTCACAATATTTATAAATACAGTGCATGGAAGAATTTCATTTCCTGAGACTGCGAGGTATAAATTGACTTGGCTGTACATAAGTAGGTACAGCCCTTAGTTTTTTCACCCGAGAATGGATGGAATAAAAAAAAATTTCAACTGGCGTTGAAGATAACTTTTTCAGCCTACCCCAGTGTTCCCACATTTTAGAAATGAGTTTCATGAATTGTGCTGTTAAATTTGCCTTGAATTGACTGATTTAAACCCCTTCAAGACCAAATTAGTTTAGCTTTTGTATTTTGATCTTGCACTTTTAATTGTCCCCAAAATTTCACAATAATATACTGTAATGCCAAAATTTTCTGAAATATGCCTCGTTTTAAGTGGTTTCCCTTCATAGTGACAGCTTTGGCCTTGCTTGCAATTATATTGTGATGTCTACTGGTGGTAACCACTCCCCTCTTTCTACACTTAATTACAGAACAGAACCTACATCACCATGTACCTGAAATCAGATCTGAAGAAAGAACTCCTAGCTTTGTTGAATAAGATGATCATTGACCGTCATGTACTCAGGGTCTTAGGTAGGTGTGAAGTCAGCATTTCCACTTCAACAATTATTTTACTTAAAAGTTCATTTTAATTCTGGGTCAGGAACACCATCTTGCAAGGGTTCATCAAGGACCTTCTCAAGTAGGGCTACTATGTATCTTGGATCATCACTGGTGAGAATTTTCTTCTATTTGACTTGTGTACAGAGGAGGATATTAAATGAGATGTGTGAGTACTGAGAGTCCTGCCCCTAGGGCTGCCATTCAGTGTCCTCTTCTGATGAATGAGAGTGTGTTTCCAATCTAAAGCCTTCTCGCTTGGCACTGGCCTGCTCCGATAGCAAGTGGACCTGTGTGAACTTTCCCCACAACTCCCCGGGGGAATGGAAACGGTGGATGGGGAACAAAGGCAGAATAAATTTTTCTTGCATAATCTATTTTCTCAGAAATAGATGGGTCATATTGTTTACTTGTTACACGTCGCAACAATTTATGACAGTTGTTTTCTTCAGTACAAATGATTCTAAGTTTCTTGCAATTTTCATCCAACAGATGAACTTTCAGCTGCTCAGAGCAAACCATTTGGTTGTAGCCCAGCAGTAGCAGCAGAACTTGTGAGGAATTTAAATGACTTTAGACCTGGTAAGGTTGAGTTTGCATTTTGACTTTAATGTATGTTCTGGTTGCTGTATAAGTTTGTTAATACATTAAATACAAGAATCCACCCTCAAGCTTTTGTCTGTTTCGTACTGAGACAAGCAATAAATGGAAGAAGAGGCAGCTTAGGAATTTAGACCAAAGTCAATAACAAAAGAGAACTTATACAAAGATATCTTTACAACTGCCATTAAAAGTCGTCTTTCAGGTCATTGTAGTTTACTCTTTTATTTGTGAGCACAGAATTGCTTGAGAAAATACATCTTTAACTGGTATTGCAAATTTTAGTTTAGTTTGTCAAAGGGTCCGTCAACATCTGGTAGCAATCCCTGACAATCTAATTTACAAGTAAAGATAAAATGTTCAAGATGAAGAATAAGGAAATTATGCAAGTGGCAAAGGAACTCTCTGTAGCTAAAAAAATACCATTTCTAGTAAAGAAAAGTTGCTTCAAAGAAACTTCTCTTCAACGGCAACAATAAAAGATGCAGATATATTACAGTACAGTCTGAAAATAAATGCGCTATACTCTTTTTTTCTGTCTGACAAAAAGTGCAATTTGCCGATTCAGTTAAGGTATCATACGAAATTCATAATATATACTAAAGGGGCTTTTCGGTGCACTTCATGAGCTAATCGTAAGTAATTGTAGGCTACTGTTGCCCCCTTTAAAGCACAGTTTGAGCAGAAGTATTGTTTCAAAAGGCCATGAAATCCTGGCCTACCATCATCCATCTTATAACTTACAAGGTATGGATCCAGGGGTTATATGCCATTCTTTTATGTTAAGGCTTCATAGATTTGTGAACAAACCAGTGATTTCAAACTTTCATTAAAAGTCGTTGATTTTATTCATTTAATAAGAGATCATGGCAGTCTTGAAGTATTGCACAATTCACACAAAATGGTGCATACTATTAACTTCAGCTGTGGCAAGGTCTAAAGTTGGCATTACAAGTAGTGAAAATAAAGTCAGAGCATTGCTTTAAAGTGTTTGGTTACTTTTTAGCAAAGTGAGTGGATCAGATGACTGTAAGATGGAGGGTGGGGGGTGAGAGGGTGGTGCTGTTGTTGGTGGTAATGCTTTTAGCTTCCATTATCTGCAGTGACACCTCTGGCTCTGGGTCCTGTTCCATAGGGAGTTACAGTTAATCTTATTATGTGAAAGGCCTATGCTAAGTAAACTTGAAATCAGTTTTAACTCTTTATGAAACAGGGCCCTGGCTGGTGTGTTGTGAAGACTAATTGAACGTAAATATTACTGGAAATGGAAAAATTGAACTTTTTCTAATGGACATTAAGTCGTTCACCACATAAGTCATGGAATTTGATTTTCAGATTTCTACTCTGTATAAGTTCTGAATTTGCTGCTAGTGAAATAGTGTCTTAGAACTGAAGATGTGAGTGTAACGACTGCTTCTTCTGATTTTTTGTAGACTTTGCAAGGATTTACCCACATCTCTTTGCTAAATACATCCCAAACATCCTCCCTCCTGCCCGGGCAGATGAGCTGCCTCAGTATATTGAAGAGACCCATCGGATGGTGCAAGAACTGGTTACAAGTGACGACTTTAGAAGGTATGTGTCTCATGGTGTTAAAGGGAATTTAATGTAAGGTATTAATAGAAAAATCAAGAAATGTTTGACTGAGTAAGAACAGCATGCTTATACCTTCGTAGCATGTGTGAATATGTTCTTACCATATTTCAAACATGCAGTTATGCCCAGATTGTTTTATAAATCATGATCCAATCACATTGGTTAATCCTCATTTCGTGACTGTTGATTCGATCTGATTCATGAATATTCATGAAATAGGCAATAGCTTGTCACAATTTTTGCTTCTTGGGGCGGCAATCATTACATCTCACTAAAGCACTCAAGAATCAGATAGACAAACAAATGGCAAACATTGTGTATTGGTGAAAATTGCTGAGAGTGTAATCTGTTTCTCTCGGGCTAAAATGTGTGTACCTGAGGCTATGATACAGTGCAGTAGGCATAGGCATTTGAGGCAGGGGGACAGAATCTGTGCAAATATTCGGGCAAATAGTAAAATTATTCATGCTAAATGTCTTTGAAAAATTTATTGATTTGTTGAAAGATTTAAAAAAAAAAAAAAACGGGACAGCAGATCAGAACAATGCTCAAAACCCTCCCCTCCCTGGCCATGGCATGGTAACTGAAAATATTGCACTGCAGTTGCAGCTACATTGGCTACCTGTCAGGATTCCTGGTTGGCTTACTTTACACTTGCATAACTGAAATTTGCATTTTCCTAATGGGTAAGTTTTTTCAGTGCCAGAAAGCCTAACACATTGCTTCTGAAATTCAAAGATTGTCTGCTGCTCCTACAAATTCCTTCTTTGGAGGGAATGTTCCCCTAATTTGCATTGCATGCAGTGCTCCATATTTCATGCTCTGTAGCAATACCTCAGCATGTGACTCTCTTTAATAGTACAAAAGGATTACACCCGTACCATAGCCTGGTGTTACTGGAAAGAATCACATCCTTTTATGACAAAGGCTAAAGCTCATTATTGAATGGTGGTTTATAAGAGCATTGCTTCTGGATGTGCAGTTAATCAACTAAAGACTTGACCATTGAGTGAACTGTAAGCGAAGGATATCGCACATTTAAAGGTCATTAACTAAAATCAATAGTTAGATAAATGCACATGGTAATCAGACTTGCTTAAGTAGTTTCTCAAGTTGAATATTTATGACTTTTGTCTCTGTTGGAATTTGGACATGTGAATCAGTAAAAGTGCACTTTCTTTATTCAAATCAACATGGAATCCCTGGGAAAGTTCACAGACAGCAACATTTGAAAAGAAGCTAAGCAGTGCAGTTGAAAGGCTGTTAGTAAGCAAGTATCTTTTATGTAATGCTTACAGAACATTTAGTCTATATCCAGTGACTGGGGTGTAGGGTTGGGTGAGTTTCTGGACTCTACTACAGATTCTAATAGTCACTAGTTTATGTTTTTGATCATTTGCATTTATGCTTCCTTTGCAAGTTGCAGTAGAAATTTCCTGACTTGTTTTTTTGTGAAAACATCACCTTCTTTACTCAGTCACTGTAGTTTTTCTCTTTATTGATCACAAGGAACCGTTGACATGGCTCCTTTATTTGTCGTACTGACGTGTTGATGGTACCGAAAATGTAGAAAAGAATTTTGCTGTTTCTTTGATGGCAGCAGATGTAACTTCATTGCAAAGAACATGATTTGGAGTTGCAACTCTGTTCAGAGTTGCCACTTCTAGAGCTCGGAGTACTCGATTCCAAAAATATTGCAGTCCCTAACATACTATGGAGCGATTAGAATTGGAGAACCAGTACCCAATCTCACTTTCGTGTTTTAGACAATACATACTGAAAAATAATTAAATCCTTGTCATAAGTAAGAGCTTGGTTTGCAGGCTCTCCCTGCCCTGCCACTTCCCTCCTCCCATTCCTGAACCTTTCCTTGAAGAGCATGATCATTTTGTGCTATACCTTTAACACTCAAACAAGGATTTGCTAAAGACAGTGCATTGAAGTTCTCAGCTGACAGCGGTTGAAACTTCTTTGCCATTTTCTGGTTGAAATGACTGTACATGCAATTTTAAGTGCACCACTTACATTATTATTCTAATCTCTTCCTTAAGTAAGAAACATCTCCAATTAGTAAAGCAATGGGGAGTCTAACTTTTTTTTTTTTTATAAAAGAGGCATTTGAAGGGATACCTGGTTAGTCCTAAAATAGTTACACATGTCTCCAAGTTACATGAAGCTACAATGAATTCTTCCACAAAATGGCACTTGATGAGCAAAGATAAAATAATTTTTTTCTCTGATGGCTGGTTATGAGTGAAATGTCCCTTGAACTCTTTGAGATGTAGCAGAGGGCAAGAACTTTTGTCCACAGTTCCTAATTTTTTTTTTACTTTTGTCAAAGAAATTTCCAGGGCAATCAGGAAGTTTTTGTTGGGAAAACTCCTAGTCTCAAAGGAAAGGCAGACAGTGTCCAGTGTGGCTAGCTTAAATGCTCTCTAGTCTCACCCCAGGCAGTATCATCTCCCACCTAAACTAACTTTAGCCCCTCCTCAAATGAAAAACAAACAAGTGCTACTTCCAAGACACAGCCACAGTAGCTTCCATTGTGCTGAAATTGCTCCATGCAACATTGAAGAACAACCTGTGTGTGACTGTTAGCATAATTTGGAATGCAACTCTCTGTGCAAGTTATCACTGGCCAACCAAGGTGGAGCATGATTGTTTGTTTGAATGTCAATCAAAGCACAGTCACAACTAGATTTGGGACTACAGGGCTAGGTCTGAATATATTTGGGGGATGCCATAGGCCCTTTAAAGTAATTCCTCATGTTTGGCTTGTTTTCCCAATGCAGTGAGGCATGTCATGGTGTAGTGTCGGGTGATTACCCTAATGATGGTGATGGTGTAACTCTTCAAGTCCTTTCAGTGTAGACTCCATCAGCTAAGTTGTATTTAGACTTGGTTAAGCTTCAGCCATGTACAAAAGTAATTATCACTAGAGAGTCTACCATTGACCATGGTCTATAAGCTTGATGCCTTAGATGAGGATTTTTCCTAGATATGGGTGTCTTGTAAAGGCAAATACAGTGTTATAATCTCAATACCACCCTCCCCCGCCCCCACCACTGATCCTGCAGTAGGTGGTGGCATAACTATATTTCTTGGTATATTTTACACTTATCAGATGTGACAGAAGCAAGAAGAGGGCTTTAGATGATTCTCCAAAGGTACCAAGGTGACAGCTGGAGTTACTCCATCCGATGGAGAAATCTGCTGGATGCATTCAACATCTCAGTAGTGTAAAGTGCATTAAAAGGAAGTACTACAATGCCATGGGCCGAAAATGTGGAGCCAAGAGCCAAGGAGTCACTATAAAGTGGCCTGATGTCTCTAATACTATGAAAATAATGCCTCTCGATGGAAGACGAGAAGTCTTCATTGGTTTTGTTCCTTCTTTTAAACACGGTAATATAAACAGTAAATTTGATTGTAATCATTTTCTTGTGGAATGTACGGATGCTAGAAATATTGTTCTCCTTCTTTTATGTTTTGATTTTACATTGGTGCAAAAAGTTAACTTATAACCAAAGTCTGCTTTTTACCTGGTAGGGAAATGTACTATTAGAAACCAAAAACAGAAATAAGGAATTTGTTTTCAGTTTGGCAGAATCTCTGTATTTTGTGTGAATTTGACCTGTATGGTTGACCACCACAGGACATTTTGTCAATCAGACCTCTAGCCTATGGTGCTACCATTTCAATTTTTTTAAACCATCTTCAGTGAGGTAAAATATTCTTTCTCAGCGGACTTGTAGAAAGTATGTTTCTGTACACATGCTTTTCCCACTTGTATTTGTATTTTTACTATTAAGTGAAATAGATGCCTTCACTCAGTGTCAGCCCCCCAGAAACCAGGGACCACTGTCCCATTTAGGGATGCTGATAACCGTCAGGGGGTTATGAGAAAGCACCTGTAGTAAATTGATTGGTAAAATTTTCAAAGAGGAACACTTTCCTTGTCAGAATGGTACTATGTAACAGGTTAATGGGATACTGGAAAACTTAAGAAAAGTCCTAATTTTAAGAAGGTTATTGCTTTATCATTTTATTAATCCTTTGTCTGAAGGATGTTTGATATTTTTAAAGTATAAAGTGACATCATTTTTTAAATTAATGATTAAAAGGTGTTGCTAGTATCAAGCAAAAGTGACAGTTGTACTATTACCTTAATTTACAAAAACGGTTGTCATTTTCTAATTGTGTGCATATCAGTTCCTAAAATTCATCTGATTTTTCCTGCATATGGGATGATGGAGGGGTTGTAAACCTAATTTGGAGATTATGTTGAGTTCATGTGTATACATTTTTCAAGAAAATTTTCAGAAATTTTCAGACATTCTTTAAATTTCTCTCCTTCTGAAATAAGGTTTAAGAAAAGATTTTATAATTTTTCACTAGAT
>JAAAJZ020035662.1:0-10272 GCA_010015985.2 Actinopyga echinites
AATTTGTAAGTGGATATGTAAAATGGGGTGGGGTCTGAGGGGAGGGGATTTCCCCTTCCCTTTGAGAAATTGTTGTTCATATCAAGGGGCTTAGATGCAAAATGGTGCAACATTTCCTTCTTTTTCCGCCTAAAAAGGCCCCAAAATGCCCCCCCCCCCCTTAGTTACGGGCCCGATGTTCACACAAATTATCCATACAGCTTTTCTTTCATGGTTGCAGGGTTCGGCTACCATTGAATACCTTCATAAAACATAATGATCATCACTTACAAGTCTATATATAAATGTTTAAAAGGTAAACTGCGTTCTTGTTATCCTTAATAAAGTGCCTTCACCTTTTCGAAGGGAAAGTTTTGAAACATGAGATCTTATAATTAAGATATTAAAGGCAAGTAATTTCACTTACGACCACGTCAGTCTTCCAGCTACCTGTTCCGACAATGTGGAAGCTTTTTTGGCAAAATTTTCCTGGTTTGCTACGCGCCAGTTTGCACCAAATAACTATTATTAGTAGGGATCTGCCTCGAAAGTCTTCAACGCTCCCTTTTCGAAAATACTTACTCTTCAGTAACAGTACTTCGAAAATAATCCCGGGTATAGTTAGCCCATATGGGTAACATATGGGATACATATGGTGCAAGATATTGGCCCCACATGGATTGCTCAATAGGAGCCCCATAATCTTTTGAGTCCTAGATTCTTATGGGACCCATATTAGTTAGATCAGATAACCCATATGGGTTTGACATATGGCAATTGGGACCTGCATAAAATATTCGGCTACAAATACTACCTCCTGGTTATCATACTGCTTGTCTATTACTTTGTCATTACCAAAGATATTTCTTTTTCTTTTTCACATCTGATCACGTGCTTCAATATTGTACTTTCAATATGGACCAGACTAGAATTTGAAAACTTCCTTCCTAGTTCCTCTTTCTTGCATGTGCTTTATACTTATGTTACACTATTGTTTGTCATTTGCATGTGTGATAACTGTATGTTCAGTTTTTGTGATCAAGTGATATTTTGCAAATGAAATATATAATTTAAAATAAAATTGTACTCCTTATATAGTAAGAGCACTACTTTCAGTCTGGTGGTAGATTTTGGGTAAAGCTAACAAAAGTAGGATTGGGAAACATCTCCCTTTAGAGTCCAGTGGTTCCCAACGGGGGCGGTACCGCCCCCTGGAGGCGTTTGAAGGAGCCAAGGGGGCGGTAAGGGCTAAGGGGAGGTAGGGGGCGTCAGCAGGAAATGAGACGAATAAATTAACAAAATAACAATAATTCAATAATCACGCACCCTTATCTCGCTCCTGCATAAATTTCATTATTGTCAATGTCAAATGTCATTATTGTATCCCACGTCCATTTTCTGTAACAGTATTTTTCGTTTCTTATTTCATGAGCGGTAGGGGGCGTTTGAACAAAACCAGTTGACTAAAGGGGGTGCTGTTCTGAGAAAGGTTGGGAACCACTGATCTAAAGTAACTTGTAATCTCTTGCAATGTATCACGACACGAATAAGTCGTATCACAGGCAAAATAAGAAGTGTCAACATGATAAAGGGTGTATCAGTGTAATGTAATGGTTCTGTCAACTAGTCAAGCCCATATTTGAAAACACAGATTTCCCATCATGCAATGCGTTTCTGTGCAATGAATAAATATTCAAAAAGCACCTCTCAAAAGTGCTATGTTTTCATTCGTAAACGTATCCACACCCCTGGGTAACTATGCAGTAAGGACACTCACGGTTATATATGTACTATAGAAGGTGTCTTTTCTGTTGATCTTTAAGTTCCAATCTCTTTGTGCAAAGCATCAAGAGGGTAAACATTATATGCTTCCATTTTAAAGCCTTCGGCATTCCCTACCGGAATTTGGTCCAACTCTGCCTCCAGGTTGATCTATAAGGCCCCGTCTACACGGTCGTAAATTTGTCCATGGACATCGTCATGCAAATGTTTGAACACTTGTTGGTAAGATGAAACATGCAGCTAAAAGTTTGAAGACCTTCATACATGTTGAACGTTGTTCAAATTTGTCGGGAAAGCAGTCCACACGATCACACGTTTGTTGATTAGTATCGTCATACAAATGTATGATGGTGTTTTTGACCAAAGGTATGATCGTGTAGACGGGGCTTAAATTGGATAATCGACCACTAGGTCATTCCGTGTATGTATATCCACAATTACCCAACACAGGTTTTGCACAACCACTAGCTGCATGGAAATGTTTCTAAGACAGTAAAGCTTGTAACTAAATGTGACACATTACTTACCTAGATACGTTTCTAGGAATTGGAAAAATCCGCCCAGTGTAACAAGTCTCTATTTCCGGAATGTAATACTTTCTTGGAGAGTATGTTTCACAACATTCCCGTTCCATGTTCTTCTCAAATTTGTTCACTAGTTTATTCTGGCAGCATATTTCTTCAGTCGTTTTGTAGGCTTTGTCCCCGCAGTAAGCAAGTCCAGGTAGCAGCGCCCTCACTCCTGAAGGAGTGCAGACCTGTAAAAGGAAACATTTGAGAAACGTTAGGAAAACGGGTGATTTTGGATGTGACTCTCACATTCAGACATTATGAAGGCGGTGGAAACCTGCATTATCTTCTCAACATTGAACCTTTGATGTCTTTATCTGTGTAGTCACTTTGCAATTGTTGCTTTCATAGATGTACATTGCTTTACGTTAGCTGGCCGCGCAGTTTCACCTTCAACCAGGGACGTGGTTACCCTGCAACGTGTGGTTCAATTAATCGCTGCTCCGCATACAACTGACATAAAATGAAGATCTCCCAAGAACGACGCCTTGTACTTTGGTTCAAAATTTTTCAGTTGTCTATATACTAAAGCCGTTTACGCTTCTTTTAAATTGAAGGAGGTAGGTGAACCTAAACACTTTTTAAGTTCCAAACTATATTTGATACTTCTTACCGCAGTTTCACTGTTATAGGGGACGAATCTTTCTTCACCAAAATTGGTATCGTTGATCGGACAGAACTTGTCATTTCCTCTGCGTACTTGACATTCGGGTAGGCTATCACAGTTTTCGTCCACACCCATAACTCTTGAGTCTGGTAAAAAAGAGAAAGTATTGGATATAAAAAACTTTGTATTCGATTGTGTGTCGACGACGCCACGATCCGTCATGATATTAATTTATCAAAGATCTAGTTTAGCAGATACTTTACACGCAGATGGTTATGTGATCCAACACGGAATAGTTAGTAAGGAGCCGTTACGCAGGCAACCTGCTGCAAACGGGGTTCCCTTCGTCATTGGGTTCGAAACTCATCGAAAGAAGTAATTTTTAGCCTAAATCAATCCTCTACTTGAAGACAGGGATGTTTTGGAAATAAAATCCGAAGGTTTTCATACCTGGACAACATTTCTGAGTTGCTAGGTCAAACGGCTCGGTTTCGTCGCAGCAACCCTCCGTTTCTGGATTAAATGATCTTTCACCACAACACATGGCATTGGACGAGGTTTTAGTCACTACTACTACGGACCACATGTTCGAGTTACAACATAGTTGCTTAGATGAATCGAATGTTATGCCTGAAAGAGAAAGAACTCTACACTTTACAATCAGCTGTCGGGTATATTAATGTGACTCATTTAGTAGCCTTACTGTTCCCGCTTGTCTGAATTTTTCATTAAAGAAGGCCGTCCTTTTTCAGGGCCGGATTTAGGGGGTGGGGGCGTACTGAATGTCACGCCTCCCCTTTTCAAAACTCATGATCCGGCCCTGTTTTTCACAGGAAAAGGAAGGAAATAAACGTAGTGAAGTTGCCCGTCAAAAATCTGCAGACAGTCGTGCAGACCAGGGTTTTTTTTATTTCATTGGTTTAAGGTTTATTGTTGCAAAGTATTTCAATAACGGTAATGACAATCTGTTCAAGTGTAAGCTATACAGTTTAAAATCTAAATCATTAACTTTATTTATTAAGTACACAAGCAGAACTAATATATTTAAAGTTACTAGTGGCGTGCCAAGGTATCAGGCACAACTTACCATATCCACAGCAGCTCGTCACCCCCTCGCTATAGTCATGAAGTTGTCCTCCACATTCGAATTTTTCTGTCGACAGATAAGCTGTTTGATTTTCACCCAGATAGAAGAATTGAGTTATTTCAGGTATCTCGGGGACATTGACTTCAACGAAACCGTCAAATCCGTACGGATTCACACATGTTGAGATTTCCCTATTGTAGGCTACATCGTCACAGCAACTGGCGTGACCTGTGCGAAGAAGGAGTAGAAAACTACTTTGAATGAGACTATTGTTTGATTTTCATTTTTTGGGTGCAATTGTGTGTGTGCGTGCGCGCACGCATGCGTGATTTTAGAGCTTACCGTATGTCCCTCTATCCTTACTTTCTGATAACATATGTATTTTGTCCAATTGCCCTCAAATACTGGTACCTCGTATGACTGATTAATGTTGCTGTCTGACTAATTTGTTTCCATGGTGTAATGAAGACGGAACGATTAAAATTTCACAGGATTATAATTGTAAGATAGTATTTTACGAACCCACGAAGTTTTCAACCACGTTATTGCAGCACACTTGGTTGTCCTCATTAAAAGGGTGTGGTCCGCAGCAGCCATTTGCAGTCCCACGTTCCGACACGCGACCTTGGCAACAAATCTCCTCGTTCTCGTCATAGGTGGAATTTCCGCAGCATTGTTGGCTGGCCGAGTGCCTGGTATAAACAACCTGTCGTTAGAGTTAAAAAAAATTGGATGGTTTTGCCGAGTTTTAATAGCCAATTTAGTGAAGTACATAATTTGCCTGAATTTAATATTTTCGATGTTATGTCGCCATGTTAAACATATTCCCATGGCAACAGAGTGTTAATTTAGAGATGTTACAACTGAAAATGAAGCGTGAAAGAATAAGAGCTTTACTGTGAAATCTAGTTGTGGTAGCTATTAGCAAGATATCAACATTTCAGCATAAACCGTTACTATTTTTAGCTACAGAAGGCATGTTGAATTCCTCAAAACCCTTAACATAATAACTCGCCGCGGAAACGTCGAAGATTTCACCCCCAATTTCTAGTAAGATTAGTTGGATTTGCTTTAAAAAAGCAACACCTCTTTCTTATTTCAACTAATTGCCTAACTAAGAAATAGAAATTACCAGATTGCAGCACAGTTGATCTGCCGGTCGATAAGTGTTAATCCCACAACACTGAACTGCCCCCGAAGAGAGGTCATGATTATCAGGAGTATGTACAACACTGCCCTCTATGCTCTGGCAGCAAATGTCCTTGTTCGTTTGGTAAATGTCGTGGCCACAGCACTCTCCGGTACCCTGCTTCACTTCACCTTCACAGCAAGTACTCATTTTGCTGTGGTAGGGAACGATCCCACAACAGCTATCACCTGTAAGGAAGAACGAGAATGATTTAAATGTAATGATTGAAATGTAATTTAAAAAAGTAACAGAAAACTTTAAATTGATTGCTTCACAAGAAAAATTTCTATACTCTATTACTCATAGGCTGCACTATTCTAAGTTTGGTTCTTCAAATTTAACGTTACTGATAACCCAACCAGGATGCCCTTCATCGATTCGTATCACTGTATATATTAACTAAAGACCAGGTGCCATGCGAGCAGCTGCAAACTGTTGGTAACATACGACAAGTTTTTCTTTACTAAAACTTGTAGAAAATTCTAAAGTCGAAACACCTTAGGATCTGATCGTCATTGTATACATTATATTGTTCAAAACAAAACTCTTCGGACTACGTATAATATTTCAGAGTGTGACTTTCGATCAATTACAAAGGGCGATATCGTAATGTTCCGTCGATTTAAGAACTTCAATTAATGTTTAAAAGTTGAGAATGTAAATCTTTTGTCACCTTTTCGTGTAACCGATATTTTGAACGATTTTAACTGACTAAAAACAATTCTTAAATACCTTCTTCTATATTGTGAAGTTCATTATCACCGCAGCATATTTGTTCTTCCATGTCGTAAATTTGACCGCCACAACATCCATGGGTGGCGAGGTCGTAGGATCCGCTGGTTCCGCAGCATCCTTGGGTTGACTTATCGATGATAATACTGTAGTTGCAACATTCATGTGTTTCTGTTGAATACATTACCCCTAGAGAGCCCCGTGGCGTTAGAACGGATGGACCTACATGGGAAAATATTTTTTTCTTCCTGTTAAATGGATTTCAGATTACGTCACAAAAATACGGACGCGATTCTTTTGATTTTTACAGTTCCAATGCTTACCGTACAAAAAAAAAAAAAATGTCCTACTTGATATATGATAACACGCTTAGTGCCTATTACGACAAATAAAAATCTCTGCGACAGATCTCATAGGTACGGTAAACAGGAGCATAGAAACTCACAACACTTGGTGAGGCGTTCACCGATCTCGTCAAAGTCCTTCCGATATACGACGCCGCCACAGCACTCTTCGTAACTTGTGTCGAAGTAGACTGGGGGACAACCTTCTTCACCACAGGTGCCTCGGACTCCTTCCACAAATTGATCTTAGATATAAAAGAAAGAAATATAATCACCATTACGTTCAATAAATAAAAATACTGCCGATGGAAGTAATTGACAAAAAATTCTTCACAGGATTTACACCAACGAAAATGAGACAGTCATGTGTGCAAAATAGAAATGTTTGAAAATGAAACCCCGCACCCAAGACTGAAGGGAAGAAATTTTGGAAAATTGCTGGGTAGTGGAAATGAATGGAAAGAAATTTTTACTCAAATGAAAAAAAAAACATGCAAAAAAGAAAGTAATGAAAAAGATGTAACAAAAAGGTGACTTATTATTAAAATCTGGTGAATTTAAGGTCTGCTTGTTCAACCGATTCAGTCTTACCCCTTTTGCCCAAAAGGTAGAAAAAATAGGGAAAATGGGGAATTATTGTGATAGTATCATACCTTGTGGTCGATCATTTCCTTCCACTATGATTGCATTGCAGTGTAAAAGTAAAACACTGAGTTATCGATAGTTGCAAATTAAAACAGACGAAATTTTCAAGAACAATCACGAACGTATCGTATAGGACCTTAATCAGTATTATATGCACTTTATTCAGAGCTAAATTAAGGAGGGAAGGTTAATATATTATAAATTTTACCAACTTTACACTCAACTGATTTTAGCTTACCACAACCGAAATGTCACTCCGCGCATTAAGCAATGGGTGTTTATTTTCTCGAATTCGATAATTTGAAGGTAGGACAGGAGGAGGGCTTGCTTTGATCAAGCATTTGAGATAACACATAGAAAATAAGAAAATATCACTTTTTTCACATTTTTCACGAATTACGGATAACGGATCGCGGAGCGAAGTTCCAAGTTTCGAGCCAAACTTTAACGTCATTGATATAAGGGATATTAAGTCGAACTTAAGTTTGACGAAACTATCAAAAATAGTCAAGACTGCATGACAGGATTATTGCTAAGATCACAAGCGTGCATGACGCTATATTTTTTTCTGCAATACAGACAGTCAACCAATATTACAATTATTCTACCGAGTTAACAATTTTGTTTCAAAATCAGGGTCAGGGTTAGAGAAATGGTTCAGATTACGCTTTCTAGGGGTTTAAAGGAGGTTCTTTCTCATTACGAGGCCAAAAAAGGGAAAAAAAGATACAGAAGTTTCTTTCCAAAGTGCAATACACGATTAGTACCGAAGAATTTCGATTGGTCGTGATTAACTATCTTCACTGCAGAAAAAAAGTCGCGTTGTGAGACAAGGAGGCTTAGGGTCAAAACCCCTAGCTATTCGGACAGAAATTTGCTCTTTTCGGGCAAGTTTTTAGCAATTTCTCGGTAAACTTCCGGTTAAAATTTGTTGAAAATTTCAGGCAAAGGTGATCAAGCCCCCTGGTTGAAAGTAGTCTCGTATACTCTTGGTAACGAAACCACAATAGGGGGTTTTCACAGACGTCACTGCATTGCGTGTCTCTCCGTTTTCAGACATTTTGATAGCCAAGGGTTCGTTGAATTACAATTGTATGTATGCGGGATATCTACGCTCCTTATGTGCGCGTACACTGTCAACGCAGCCTCTGTGGCACTCTTGACCGCCAAAATGACATCACGTGAAAAACCCTTTTAGACTGTTGAATCTTGGAGCTTAAGGCCGCGTTCCATTTGGGCTCATGAAGTGGTGAATTCACCCCATCTTTTTTCTGCAGTAGAAATAGTTCAAAATTTTGTTTGCTTACTGTTTTGCAGAAAAAAAAAGATGCGGTGAATTCACGAGTTCACGAGCCCAATTAAACGCGGCATAAGTCAGGGGAACCGTTGATAAGTCTTACCTCCGAACGGGCTAACCGAATATATTTATGTCTCCGTTTACGTGACAAATATTTAGGTAAGCTAGAGGCCTACATTGCAAATAATATATCGTACTTTCTTGCATGAAAAATTCAGCTAGCTTGCTAGGAAGAATACCGATTCGGATTCATGCATGTCTTTATCGTGTTGTTGTAAAAATCTTAAGTTTTACAAGAATGAATATTATTTGTGCTTACCATGCGTGATCAGAAACGCTGTGAGGAACACCGCTATAGTCCATTTTACACTTGCCATTTCTCCCGAAAGAGAATCTCCTTTGGTCATTCTTCTGATATATTGCAAAAGAAAACTTTTCTTGCGTTCACAACAAACTTGGATTAATCTGTGACTGCTAGGTTGATATCGGTTGTCGATAGTTAAATAACAATAAATGTCGTGTGTTACACTGTAATATATGATATAGCTGTTCAAGAGATCTCTAAACTTCTCTTTTTGAAGTTGTGGAGCTTCAATATGCCACAAACCGTCGTATACCTGTGCTTTTATAAACAGTCTATACTTTGAGGGGAAGTTCCCTAAATCTAAATATAATATCATAGTTCACAGCGCTTCAACACTGATTGAATTAAGGTTTGTGTACAGATGCAATACACATGGTAGCCGTTTGCTTAACGGAAGGGTATTGCGAAATCACCCAATTAGGCACACCATGCGTGTTACAGTTAGTTAATTGCTGTACTTCAGTAGTTATCATAGCAACCGACACCTTTCGGGTGCAGTGATATCATTTTGGTACCGAAATTGCTTCGAAACTGTAAGTGCAATCCTTTGAAAGCGGCGATGTAGTGTGAGAAAATATAGAAAATGCAGGAAATTTTACGTATTTCCCACCGACCCTCGAACTTCATCAATATTGAAATGCTGTATACTAAGCTCTGCGGATCATTAGTGCATTTGATGACTTGCTAATTGGTGTCTAAATATCTTTAGCCGAAATGGCACCCTGGGCAACTCTTGTTAACACTTTCAGAGGGCTGTCTGGGGGCAACCTCCTCGGCAACCTTACTGCCTTAAGTCTGGTGTCCCTTCGGGGTCCCAACTCTTTCTAAAAGTAGTTTAAGGGTTTTGCTTTTATTCAGCTATAGCCTGCGGGGCTTTTCTGCAGTGGCGGCACCAGGATTTCGAAAGTGGGGGCAAATGGAGGGCAAGAGAAAACATTGGAGGGGGGGGGGAGCAAAAATTTCGCGCGAATTTCTGTGCAAAAGGGACATACCCTTTTCCATTTTCGCTAGTAAATATTTCCAGGTGTGATTTATTCCCCACTCATTTCCTTAAACTTTTTAAAGCATTTTAAGGGAGAATAAATCCGAAAACATAAAAATGCAAGATGCGACAGCTCTTGTGCAATTAGTTTATTAACTTATATTAGAAGACTTTCCATTACAATAATAAAACTTGTACATTTATTAGCCGTACCATAAACAGATAAAAACAAACATACTATAGCAGGATACGGCAATTATTGAAATCATAGCTTAAGTGCAATACGTAAACAAACATAAAATGAAAAATGAAAATTAATATTTTTTCTCAGTAATTGAGAGTACAATAAATTCCCAACACTGTTGGAAAGGTTCTGATATTTTTCTTAGCATCTGTAAACGATGCGTAAATAATTGACGTAGTTGAACGCATTACAGCGCTTTGAACTAAAAAAAAAAAAAAAAAAACAGTTGAACGCTAACAATATTGTCACGTGGTAAACACATGACCGTAACACTGATGCTACATGGTGAACACATCTAAAAATCAATGCTAATTTTGAAAGACATAAAGAGAAGAATAGTTGAATGTAGAACATAATTCTGTTATAGTATGTACCTTAAAGGTGATCGGTCGTCTTGAAATACTCTTTGTGACGTCACCCTTTTCTTGACATGTTTCTGCAGTCGTCACTG
>JAAAJZ020035773.1:0-10272 GCA_010015985.2 Actinopyga echinites
AAGAGGAAGACGTGATATCTTCGAAAACGTTCGTGCTCAATATATACTGTAAATATTATGACATTCACAAACACTTTTGTGTTATTTTGCTCATTTATCTGGTTCTATAAATGTACAACTCTTCCTAAATTATATGTGAGACTACTCTGTAATTGGAAAGGTGGTAGAAAACTCTCATACAGCTCAAGAGTCCAATAGCATCACCGGGCTACTTGATTCGGACCAAACAGCCGTACAAACAGAGGTGACCCCAACATAAAGCTAAACGTACACGGACGTCAAAAAAAAAAAAAAAAAAAAAAAAACACGAAACACGAAACGCGAAACAAAACGTCCGCAGTGTGCGTTGGACAAAAACATTTGTTTCACGAACAAACATGTTTGTTTCGCTAAACAATTTTCGCGAAACAACTGTTCCCGTTTCTGTTCAATGCACACGGCAGCCAGTTTTGTTTCATGTTTTGTGTTTCGTGTTTTGCGTTTTCTGAGGTCCGTGTGCGTTGGGTTTAGGAAAGTTTAAATACAAGACCATGTTGTTTTTAGAATCCCCACCCCATCATTTCCAGTTGACTACATTGGAACCTACAATATTTCTTTGTCTGTTTTTAAAAGGGGAGGGGATGAATGGAATTGCAGGTCCTCTTACCAAAAGTTCTGCCACACTCCCACCTTTAGTTCACCTTGGAAAAAAAAGCACTGAAAGTCACTAGTTCCTTATCTTTTTGTTTTTTCAGGTTCATTTGGAAAATGCAGATATGTATACTACGGCCGACACTCAGAGGGTAACAGATTTATCAGGAACAATGACTTGTAATCGACACAGGAACTTTACATTAATTTATTTTACTGTATGTTAGGTTGACCAAATGTATTTTCTGTATGGCTATTTTGTTACGGGTGAAACATGGTTGACAGTCAGGGAGCCATCAGCATTGCTATATGTGGGAGAGAGAGCCTGGTACTAACCGTCTAAAGCACGGGTCACACTAGAGCAGTTTTGGGTTGGATTACGATCCGATTGTTGTGAGTTCTAGCTAAAATCTTCTCCATCCCTGGTCGGAAGGAGCCAAAAATTTGCCAACCTGTGTAAATACATGATTTGTTTCAGAGAACTAAGAAAATGATAGAGAGCTCATCGACAGAGAGCGTTTATCGGAAACGCGTAAAAAAATCGGATTGATTTTCGAGCAAATATTGCTCTGTTGAGCGATATAAGTTCAATAATGGTAGCAGATACAGTTTATCCTAGATAAGGAAAAGTAAAAAAAAGCCACAACGTTAACACTTTGCTTGAACATGATGGAAAACAGTTTACAAGTTTTTCATGAGCATACAGTTCAAAATAAAGATTATTCATATTTTTCCCAACATTCTAACCAAGATACAGTACAACCGAGGGCAGCAATTCTCACTCAGGCCAGGACTTCCCCCATTCACTTGTAAAGAACAGTACTGAATGGTATGTGTGATGAGGTGACCACCAGATGTGCACCTAAGAGGCGCTGAAAGTATTTTCTTCCAAAATTTTCCAAAAAATCATTTCGTTAGGACTGGCAAATTTATTCAGATAATCAGCAAGATTTAAAATGTTGATGTACCTCATACAAAGCTTCATTACTGAAAGTTAAAGGTTATCCTTTCTTTAATGGCAATTATTTGCCAATTTACATTTGCATAGATGACAATCACATGCACACTTTCAATAAATTACACCTTTACACCCTTAATATGGACATGAATAAACCTGTCCCTTGTGACCTCTAACATGTGCATGTTGGATGCAAACACCCTGGAAGGGAAAAGAATATTTCTGACAAACCTGACCTGACCATTTGGAGTAAATAATAGCAGCTCCTGGAAAAACTAGGATCCATAAAAGTACATACCAAATCATTCAAACTTCTTACACCATCCATAGATTTTGATTCGGAGATAATGAGTTACTTGAGAGAATTTTGAGACATTTTACAGAATATCCATTAAAAGACTTCTTGGTATTATAGGCAAAAAATACCCAACCAGACTAACATTGACTCAAAGACATGGTAGGGAAAATTAATTTGTTTGTATTGAACTACTGCCACCAATTTGAGGTTTCATTCCATTTTGCAAACTTGCTGCATGCCACTGTGGTATACACCTAATACAGTACTTTAGGCTAGTACAGGCACACATCTGATGGTCTGGTACAGCTGACAGTCACCTTTTTATATAATCTTTCAGTTAGCAACAAAATACTTACTCTGTAAGTGATGTGTCATCACTCTGTGACCACATGTCAACATCATTCTCATAGTCCATATTTCCTTCACTTATCCCAATCCTTGATTCCATCCAAGTATTTCCTGGATAGGATGACTGGTTGTCTACAGGTGTGACACCCTGAGTTGCTCTTCCCCCAGGAACAGATTGAATGGTTGGATCTGGACTTGCAAACATGTCTTCTGTTGCAGCACTTGGGGGAGGCAAGTGATCATCCTTCCTCGTTGAAAATTGGGACATTCTTCAGTATAAAAGAAATATGTTATACTGTATTTATGAAAATGGTGAGGCTAGCAGTAATTAAATAAACAAGCAAATGAATAAATAGTGTAGTAAGGTTTACAAGTTCAAACAGTCCTGGGCTAAGTTTGAACACCTTTGAGAACTTTACAACTTTTGTTACTGTTTCAACCGCTGAAAAATGCAGTTCCATAAAATTTGACCAAATTATCACCTGAGACTTTTGCATGCTGATCATAGTTTATATAAATAACACTTCTACACATGGCCACGAATGTTGCATTGTCGATGTTCAAAGTCAGGCCTCTAAAATAAGCTGCATTGTAGGCAGAGAAAAGAATTATAATTTGCTTTTTTAAAATATTTGGTCAAACAGAGCTAGATTGTAAAGTTTGGCCTACACAGGGAATGTGTTCCCCACACAAAAAAATTGTATTTTTCGTCTGCACAATTTTTGTGGTTGTTTTCAAATCCTGACATAAAATCTTTGATTTGCAAGGCATTCCCTCTGTAAACAGATAATTCTTTCTTCTGTAAACTTCTGCATACAATTTAAAGTGAAAGCATGAAGATTTATGCACAGATTTACGGCTTGTGATTTTGCGTTCCCCTCCATAATCTATACTCGTTTAAAAGCGATCACTTTTAGATTTATAAAGAAAAAACTTAACAGTCTGGGAAAAGGTACTTGTTCAGAAGCAATTCACAGTCCTGCTCTAACATACTGTATGATGGAGGGCCTTAAGTTCAAAACCCGACCACAAGAAATGTATGATTTCAAATTATAGTGGTTAAGGTGAGCTTCTAGGCAATATTTACAAGCAATGGAATAATTTTTGATACAAAACAGTTGGGATTGGTCAGGTTTTATGAAATTGCATTTCTACAGTAACTGTTTGCCACAATGAAACTGTACAGTTGTTTTGGGTGCACACGTATGAACTTAGAATTCAATCAAACTTAGGGACCTATTACAACAGATTAAAGGGCAAAGGAGGGCTAATGGCCCCATTTAAGGCCCTGTGAACAAAAGGAAAGGCCAAACAGCAAAAAGAAAAAAAGCTACCCTCCTTTAGACTCATTCAATGAAAACATTATCCTTTTCAAAATATCGACTCCTGGCCTGTGCAGTGTAATCAAGATGAGGTCTAACCAACTGCATAAAAATTCAGCACAATCTCTTTAGTAAAATTATTTACTAAAATTCCTCTTAATTTTAAAACTCAAGAATCCTATTAGCTCTTGTAGCAGCTGCTGCACACTGCCTAGAAGGCTTCAAATCTTCTTCTATGACTACACCAAGGTCCTTCCCCAAAGCCCCATCCATTGTCCAAAACACTTCCGTTCATGGAGTGATCATGGGTAGAGTTCTTTGCCTAAAATGAGCTACCTTGCATTTGTTAACATTAATGGGAACTTGCCAAGTTTGAGAATGTTAAGAAATTAACTTTTACAAGTCTTTTTGTATAATAGTAGAGAGGCATCATTCAAAACATCAACAATTCTATGGTATCATCAGCAAACTTGTCAATATTAAAATAGATTGAGCTTTCAATGCCATTGATCAAAACTAAGAATAGAACTAGGCCAAGAATAAATCCCTGAGGTATTCAACTAAGAACTTCCCTCCAAGAAGAAAAAGCCCCATTTTACAACAACTCTCTGAGACCTACAGTATTTTGAAGCCAGGAACTAATTTGCCAATGGAGTGGACAAAGTCTTTTTGATTCAGCCCATTGCTGCAAAAACCAACATCAGCATGCTTTCAAGCCAAAACCACTTCAATCTCCTGCAAAAGCCTGAAGGAAACTTCATTTAACTAACCAGGCAGTGATTAGCTGGGTAATTTTACAAGAGAAACAAACATTACTTTCATTACACAGGTACTAAACACAGTCACATCACATTGTACCGTGTAATTTTAGACTCCTATAGTACTGCTCTCCTGCACACATGGTATGTGTGATGTACCACTGCTGGCAACTTCCTGAATTCCTACTTACGCGACAACTGACTATATAATGTAACCAACTGCTATGTAAAATTTTTTTTTCATCACTAAAATTCCCTCATCAACTTTTGCTCGAAATATTTGAAATTGGTTTAATTTCCATTTGTTGAGATGTGGTCCATTATCAAGTTTTTAAGAAAAGTCTTCACAGTCTTGGGTGGGGAGGTGGTCCTTACATTTTATTAATCCTTACTCCTCATATGTAATCTCAATAAGAATTATTTTTAACCTCAACAATTCCTTTTATGACTTCACACAGCTCCTGAAACAGTTTGAAGAAGATGACAAAGCCTTCCACAATTATTTAAGGCAAGGTAATGTATTTCTTCATTTTTTCATACCTGTTTCTCTAAAAGTTAGAGATAATGGGAAAGTTTTCCATCAACCTATTACAAACATGCTTTATTACCTCTGAAGATGTTGGAATTGGACATCAATGCCCGTTGTTTGAAGGTGTTGCAAAAGAATGGCTGCAAAAGTCTTGTTTTCTTACTGTTAAAAAACTGCTGTTTAAATTTATATTTTGTGGTAAATTTGGAATTTGCTTGCATTTGCCAAGGAAATACAGGTAAAATTTAAGCCAAAAAGTCTTTCATGAAAAATGAAAAAGATTTTTTTACAGGTGGTGATCTTTTTCCACATACACCAAGCTGATATTAAAATGAATCAATGAGGGCAGTCAGTTTTACACTTTGCACACTGTCAGTTTAAAGGGAATAAGCAGTCGCCCAACTTCATTGGGATAAATGGTCAAAATCTTGCCATTCTCCTGTCATTTTCCTTATTGTATTGTTCATGATGTTTCAGAACATAAATACTACATAATGAAGAAGTTATGCTGTAATGTCTAACAATTTAGCAACTTAAATGTTTTCACATGGTCAGAAAGAGCCATTCATGAATTAGGATAGACTGGTATACTAATTCATTTTGGGGTGACTGCATTTTCTCTTCAATGTTTGAAAAGGGTAAAAACTGTACCAGAAACCAGAAAAAGTGAATCCCTCCAAAGGAATGTCACACCAATGTGCATTTAAAATTTTGGAAAATATAATAAGCTAGCCCTGCACAATAAATACTGCTTTAAAACTTACTCCATTTGTATTTCTTTTTGTGGTATAGCTGGCTGCAAACGACCATTCTCCATAAGTGAAAAGTCTTACAACCTCTCGTTTTACATTGCTGCTAACCTGTTGAAGGTAGGACTGGAAAGACAGTCATTAATGTTTTCCAGGGAAAAAATTGTAAATTCTTAAAGCTTTTGTTTTTATTTCAGGGGATAAAGTGTAATTTCTGTCTTCAGAAAGTTCAACTCTTAAAAGCAGTGATGGATTAAATGCTGCATCAGTCAGCTGGAAGATTTTCTGGGAGATCGTGATCACCTTCCGTCTGCAAAATAAAAAACTTTTTTAATCTAAACATTTGGAAGAAAATGTTTTCTTTCATTCAAAAAGGAATCGTTGCTTGTTTACATCATTATTTTTGAGATGGAAGAAAATCAGTCTCTGAAGTGATAATAATAAAGAACACAGGCTGGCTATCTGCTTCTCTGTTATTGCATATTTTCAAGCATCACAAAACACATAAATGGTCATTTTTTTTCCCCCTTTGTTTTTCATAATAATATCAGTCTATATTAACAGACTTGAAGTAACAGTCTATAGGGAGATATGCACACATTCTATTATCAGTAGTAGCAGCACACAGTTATTGGTGCTGAGTCTGACGGTTTTGATCAGTGAATGTTGCACATTAGCTGCAACCACATGGTTCTATAGCCAGGTGACTGGCAGAGCTGCAAAGAGTTGTAGCTAGATGGGAGAAATGGTCTTCATTTATGAAGGTATCTCTGATAAATTTTTAGCTTAAAATTATTTCATTTGCATTTGTTATTTGAAGATTGAGGAACATCTCAGGTACCTCCCCCCTCTTCTACCCCCTTCTCTTCACACACCCTCCCTTGATAAACCTCTGACACATATAATACATTTTGTTCTTCGTACAGAGTTTCAAGAAGGAGGATGCTTACATCACTTGTGCATATCCCAAGCCTGACACAGTTGATCAATTCTGGAAGCTGGTCTACACCTGGAAATGTTCCATCATTGTAATGTTAGACCAACTGGATGCTGACATGGTAAGATGCAAATAAACTCTTGTGAGGTAATTGTATTTGATGTTGGTCCTTTCTCCATCTCATGCTACTTTTCAGGTGGGCCATAACCTTTGCAGCAAGTGTGAATATGTACAATATTCAGGCACCTGTGTGCAATGACAGATTGTATGAACTAGAATCCTGTCTTGCTTTGAGTCTCTTTTCTTGACTGATAACTGGTGGATTACATGACTGTTACTTCTGAATCTTTCTCCTTCTGTATAAAGTCAACAGACCCATCTCTCCTACCTTACAAAGCTACCACAATGGAGGCAGTTCAAGATGAAATGGTGGATGCACACAGCAAGTGACCAATCAGTCAACTGAAAGTCACAGAGTGGTGTTTCTGGTGCACATACATTTCAGGTACCTCCCCCCTCTCCCACCCACCTTCTCATACACACCCTCCCTTGATAAACCTCTTGACACATGTAATACATTTTGAAATTTTGGATTTCATTGCATATTTTCAAGATGCAATCGTGGATGCACACAGCAAGTAACCAGTCAGTCAACTTAGAAAGTCACAGAATGGTGTTGATGGTCTGTTGATGGTAGTATTATTTTTTACTTATCTTTGAAAGCTGTAACTGTCAATACTGTAGTGCTTTTCAGGTCATTCTTTTTGTGGGAAAGGTTCTGAAAACTTTTATATTTCTTGCAAATGTAAAAATTTGAGAAATTGCTCTTTATGTTAACAAGATTTGATTTACTGCATCTTGTACATGCTATACTGTCTCTCTTAAAGGTCCCTTACTGGCCTGAAAGTGATCCTGCCAAACATGGGGAGTATTCGGTGTCTTGCAAGGGAACAGATCATGAGCCAGCATTTGTCTTGCAGCAGTTTGAGGTTTCTCAAGATGGGGCTGAGGTAAGTGCATGGCTACAGAATACCGGTGCTAAATTTTGTAATTGCATCTTAGATGATGTCATTGGCAAGAAATAAAATGCAGTTCAACTGTATGGGGTTATATGAATTGTACAATTACATTTTGCTTACTTAAACTAGTTTTCAGTTGGCTTGTACAGCGCAATCTGTACCATCTCGCTTTGTGCAACTTATTACACGTGCTTGAGATGAAATTACCCTTGCGTTGTTGCTTTTGTAATGTGTTAATTTTTAGTTGATAAGGGGAAAGGCATTGGTCAGCATGTCTAACAACTATTGATTAAAGATGCAGAATAGTTTACTGGAAATAAATGAATAGGCTAAGTTCTACTCAGACTAGAATATTAGGAGGTTTGGTTTCAAATTTAAATACCATGTACATACCTGGGGTTTTTTTAAGTGGGGTAGATGCCATCACATATAGTATTCGCAGTGAAAGAAATTTTTATGCCTGGCAGGAGACTGTGCCTGTTTACCACCTACAATTGACATCATGGCCAGCCAGGGACAACCTCAGTGGACTGGACAGTATCATTAGAAATGTCATTGCCCTTCAAAAAGATCAGATGTTGGATGGTCCTGTTTTGGTACACTGTGTGTAAGTATCAATCTTTCCAGTGAGCTTTTTGAAGTAAAGGACACAGTACTGTCAATGATGGGCTTTTTTATCTAAAGGCACGATAGTATGGGGAGTGACATCGATATGTCTCTGTGATTCCAGTTTTATGTTGCGTTGAAGAATACTGTAGCCTTCTAACTCAAAAAATTTCAATAATAATCCATCTGATGCAAGAACAGTTACTGTGTTATTTAAAGAAGCTGTTGTTTAGGTATTTTTCCATGTTTTGCAAGAGACACATAGGCAGATGGGTCATATGGTATAAAACAGTTTGCTTACTGGAGGTGAATCTATGGGAGGATTGAAAACATGCCTCTTTACTTCAAGATGATTTATAGGAATCACAGAACAGGAAAAAGTATGACAAGTTTCATAAGGTAAACTTCATTTTCACCACACATTGTAGTGTCTCACCTTTTCTTGCCTCTTTTTCAGTGATGGTGAAAGACTGAGTTGTATCTTTGTTGCTGTAAGTTCAGAGATAGAAAGACTACTGCACACAGGAAAGGTTGACATGTTCAAGACAGTCAGACAACTGAGAGAGACCAACACAGACATACTGGTTTCAGAGGTTTGTTATCTTGAGAAACATTGTTGTCCGTTACGCTTATCCAAGTTTAACTTATATTACTTGCTTATTTTAACTCATAGAAGGTAGGGTGATAATGGGGGTGGGGGTGGGGGGAGGGTCTAAGACGAGAAATATGAAGGCTAGACCCAGTGTAAGAGACTGAACTTTTTTTATTTTATCGAT
The DNA here is from genome assembly GCA_010015985.2 of Actinopyga echinites. NCBI lineage: Eukaryota > Metazoa > Echinodermata > Holothuroidea > Aspidochirotida > Holothuriidae > Actinopyga > Actinopyga echinites. The sequence goes on from JAAAJZ020035773.1 coordinate 8,931, forward strand.
TATAGATGATAAACTCTTCTCTTTACAGGATGACTATCTTCTCTGCTACAAGCTGCTGATACAGTACCTTGAAGGACCACACATATATCAGAATATGTAACATGTGCTTTTAGCCACACATAAATTGTATTCACTTCTTCCAGATAAACGGAGATGAAGTTCGGATCTGGGTCTTGTTAAAAAGCACATTAGTCACCTAAACTTTGTCTTGAAAAATCAGCTTAACATTTCAAGTTCCATATTTTCCTTAACAATGAAGTGTTATGTAGAACAGACATCCCACTTACTAAATGTAAACAAATAATTTAGCTTACCTGTATGAATATTGTAACCTACTTGTAGGAATATGCATTGACGCCATGCCGACGTCATTTTGGAGGAAAATAATGAAGCAAGTGACAGCAAGCAGTACTAGATTCAACCCGCTTGAGTATACTAGACTACGTGTGTGCACTAGACTAGGAGCATATCCAATTGGTTGACAAATCAACTGTTTGCATTTGTTGGTGTAGGGCTTAATTTGCAATGATGTGTGATCTCCTCCAAACAAGGGTGTACTTTTTGCTCTGTGACATCGTATGCATAAGGTCTTAATGTCACAGGATCTAAAAGAGTCATATGTAGATTAGCATAGTAGGTGTACTATTTTAAAGTGATATGAGTCTTGAGAAAGAAGACACTGAAGAAATATGCACATGGCTGTCATCTTTCTGATTTTTGGTTACGACTCCATGCAGTCAACTTTGCAGTACTGTATATGTGTGTGTGTGTGTGTGTGTGTGTGTATGTGACGCCTACCTTGTGAACAAGCAAACTCATTGTAGGAAAGATCTGTTGGCCACCATACATGTTAGGAATATTGGTCATAGTCTGAAGCTGTGCCCTATTGCTTTTGCAACCAATATAGTAATGAGTGGGCGGGGCATAATGTAAAAATCTAAAAATGTCAATATGTCCCAGTCAGTATGTCAGATTTGCTTCATATTTGGGCATGGGTATCTTAATAGGTAGCAGCAAACTTTTATGGTAACTTTAAGTGAAATTCATTAATATTCATGAGTGGGTGGGGCTATTACTGAAAATGGCTGAAAAGTTTGTGAACAAGCAAACACGTACATACTAGGAAAGGTCTGTTGGACACCATACTTGGTAGGAATATTGGCCATAGTCTGAAGTTATGCCCTAGTGCTTTTGCAGCCAATATCATGCATAGTAGTGAGTGGGCGGGACATAGCATAAAAATCTAAAAATGTCAGTATCTCCCAGTCACTATGTCTGATTTGTTTCATATTTGGGCATGGGTATTTTAGTAGGTAGCAGCAAACTTCTATGGTAACTTTTA
>JAAAJZ020035994.1:0-10265 GCA_010015985.2 Actinopyga echinites
TTCATTGATTTGATTTACTCCCTGCCCTTCCCTTCCGCCCACTGGGAAATAACTTTTCTCGACTGTGTCTCAATCCCTTTTATGCCAAAAATGAGCTTGTGACTAAGAATATATGTCAAATTGGCAAATTGAAGGTAAAACTTAAATTGTCTGTGACTTGAGTCGGTGGCATCATGCGTTCCCCAGGGCGGGTAATTAGTAGTTGTGGGGTTGTGACATATGCCAAAGCTTAATCAGCCAGTCCTTATGGAAGCAACCAGTTTGAGAACGTGATCTCGGGCAGGTGTACGGGATGAGAGGAACTTAATATACAAATCAATGATTCAAACGTGTAGCATTTCCCAAGGCACGCTGGGGGAGATGTAAATTTGCTGATGTACTGAAGCAATTGTTGTATTAAGGGAACACTCCTAACTGGGAATTTGTTACGAACATTTGTGTTTTGAGGATCAAAAGTAAGCGACGTCTGTAGACTGTGCTTGGCAGACCTGATAACAACGTAAGCAATTTTCATTGTTTTATGGTACCACTTCTGTGTGTGAAGATTCTTTTGTCTGTGTTAACTACAGATAATATGTATTATGGTAGCGAAGCGTATGTGCTCTCATATATAAATAATCAAGTGTGCAAGATGGTGGAGTATGAAAAGTGTGTGTTGGTGTTCTCTTTGTATCAAATTATCTGACTTTAAAGAAATGATAATGTCAGATAACTTTCTGATGTTCATTGTTATAAAAAAGTGGCTGGAGCCAATAATCTCACTTGAGTCACTAAAACTGCTTCAACTGACTTGACTTGATTGCAGATTTGAGCAATGTGTTACAGCTGTGACTTGTGTGATGTTCGTGCTATGAATCTCCTTTTACAACCTCACTCCCCAGTTGATAGGCATAACACAGTAATAGAGGATTAGAAATGCTTGACTGCAGCTTTTGTTTGGCTGTGGTTTCCTAAGTAACTGCTCTTGTTCACAGTAGGTCTTGGGGAAGCAAGCAAACCTATTCAGTGGCTAGGTAGGCTGGCATGCATGAGTGATTTTCAACAATGAAATACTCTTAGGATTGGAGCTTGGTTTTTTCCTCCTAAGATAGCTTGTGGTTAAGGCTAGCGAAAACTTCATCTATGGGGCAAATCATGTCAGGTACATCATGTTGGAAGTCCACAATGAAAATGTGTGGCTTCTACCTGACAGATGCCAGTTACTACTTTGACTTCCATCTTTCATGCATTACACAATTTTATTTTGTTTGATCAGGAAAGTAAACTGTTCAAACCCATAGATCTTGAAAATTTACATCTTCTGAATATGTCTGGAGTTTTAAACAAACGATACCACTTTGTTATTTTTATGGGTCATTTCAAGAAATTAGGAATGTTGCTGATATTTTGTGAAAGTTGGAATCTTATCTGGAAAGTCTCATCAGCTTTGTATTTTATTTTGAGTGGCTTTCAACTGCCTGAGTTGATGTGAAGAATGTGTCTTATTACATTGCATGCGAGAAGTTTGTGTACACCCGCAGTGCAGTTTCTCCAATAAGTTATCTCTTAAGTGTCTGAGAGAACTTAAATGTTGTCAGTTTTGGTTCTTAAATTTTACTGCTCTGTCACATGCAGTTACTTAAATTGAAGTGATTGAAGCATTAATTGCCATGATGAATGTCTTTAACCGAGGGGTTGTTTACCTGAAGAGATTACAGTCTGTGCTGAGTTGCAGAGTTAAGTTTCCTGGAAGCTGAACAATTTTGCAGTAAATGTCTGTCAAGTACAGTGCTAGCAGTTGTGATCTTTTTACTTGAAAGGAGTTTTATCTCAGTATTAAATTTTGATACATTAAAGAATAAATAAATCTAACCATTCTAGCTAAAATTCCATGCAATTCCCATATGTAGCTCTTGAGATACGGTTACCCTTATTATTATCTGTAGTGAACTTCAAGCAAGGGGGAGAAATGCCATGTCCTAACATTAAAAAAAACAGTGTTTTGCTTTCTTAGTTTATCAATCTGTTGTTTTGATCTTGAATTTGATAGTGGACCAACTTAAGCACAGGGCATGTCAAGGTTTGAAACTTGTTATACCTGTCTTTAAAAGCCCAATGGCCTCACCCAGACAGTTAAAATTCTCCCAACCTAGCTTACTTCAAACCACCCCACCAATTCAAAGACTGCCTTGAGAAACTTCCAGAAATGATAAGTCAATTACACATGGCCAGTTCTGCTGAAGACACAGCATTGTGTGGTTTACAACAGCCTGAGAACCTCATATACTGTACACTGTGCTTACTAAAGAAATTCTAAATTACATGCTATTGACCAATTAAAATAGCTTGTTTAGACTTACAGTTGTGTTTGAATTTATCCACTTGTTGTCAGTCAAAGGAAGGAGACCAATTGTGATTTACTATCGCCTCAGAGTCAATAATATATGTGGGGTGAGGCCATAGTCCATTTAATGTATATTATGACAGCATTAGATGTTGAAGAATTAAAGCACCTATAGCCATCCCCCAAATATATTTAGACCTAACCAGTTAGTCCTAAATCTAGTTGTGACTGTGCTTTGATTGACATTCATTCAAAAAGTCATGTCTTGTTGGCCAGAGAGTTGCCCTCCCAATTAAGCTCACAGTCACTCACAGGTTGTTTTTCAATGTTGCCTGGAGCAACTTCAGTACAATTGCAGGCTATGTGGCTGTGCCTTGGAAGTGTCACTTGTTTGTTTTAAATTGGAGGAGGGGCTAAAGTTAGTTAAGTTGGGAGAATTGGTACTGTCTGGGGTGAGACTAGAGAGGCTTTAAATTAAGGGTAAGTTTAACAGAACAATATAACAGTGTCTGTCAATGTGAGGAAATTACATCACTCCTGCTTGCTTCATGTTCACTTAGTTTTGCTAGCAATTGGAATAACTTCGTCTGCTTGTATATCTTAAGAACTGCACATGGGTTTTGAATTTAATTGTCACTAAAGTGGTAAGTTTTTACTTTATAACATATCAAAAGTAAATTTTAGATCCTCCTTTTAATGGGTAGGACCTCTCAAAGTATGTGATGGAAGAGGCTGACTGTTAAAGTGCTTTATAATTGGCAATTTTCGTATGGTTGATTCATCCACTTTGGAGGGTCTCTTTCTAACTGATTCCCCAAAGCATAAAAATAAGTTTTTAGTGGTGTCATGTAGGGAATTATCTGGAGAAAGGCACTTGTTGGGGTTTAGAATTAACTGGATAGGAATTGTCTGTGGGGGAGGGGTACCAGAGGGAGAGTGGTCTGAAGGAAATTGTCTGGGAAAAAGTCTTGTCTGGAAGAAGGGGGTCTTGTCTAAGAACAGCACAAAAAAAATTATTGTCCTCAAAATTCTGTGAATGACCTGTGGTAGGAAGTTCATCTGTAAGCAAATAATTATTTATATTTTACTGCATTTTCACCTGACCAAGTTGGTGGGTCAGTCATTTGGGTCAGTCATTTGGGCATAGTGATTGTGGAACACAGAGGACATGCATGGTTTTTTAAACTTGTTGCATGGAAAAACAAAAAATCTACAATTTAATGGAGAATTAAGCCAATTGAACTTTTACTCAAATTGTGAAGGATGAGGGTGGAGGCACTTTTTAGGTAGTTGCCAATTGCTGTACTAGGGACTTTACCAGACAATAGCTGCAGGCAGTTAAGGGAATGAAAGCAGTATCTAAGCTCATAGACTTCCAAACCAGGGGTTGTGGTGATAACTTGTGATAGCAAAATTGTTATTGGTTAATGTTTATTCTCCACATAGTATATTCATAGTGGAATTACTAGTGGTAAGAAAATTTGAATAGGAAAAACATTTCACTTCCTAACTGTCAGTCATTGTGAAATTAGGATTGTTAATGAAACCACTTGTACAAGAGCGAGCAAGGAAATTGCTCAATAAACAATTTTGACAGAATACACTTTACAATTACCTTAATGAACCATTACTGTGGGATTGCCTAGTCATCTGGGAATTAGTCAGTTATTTGAAAAATTTGATCAGATTGGCCAGAAATGCAGTCCTTATTCTTACTGACAAGGATCTAGCTGCCAATATTGGTGATAAAGATGTGAGCTTTCTTGTTAAATTGATTACATTTTTCTAAGAATTAAGTGCACCGGTGTTTTAAAATAGCAGTAAAATTTGTTTATGCAGTTGTGACAGTAAAAGCTGACACAAAATGCAGTATTACATTCTTTTGCCAGACATTGTCGGTAGATACTTTTGATTTTAAAAACATAAGTTCTTGCTTCTATTTTGCTTCATACAACATTTCCAAACAACATGAACAGTTGTGGATGTAACTGGGATAAGTTTTACTGTTGTTGGATGATGGGAGGGGAATGGGAGAGATGCCAGCCGTGTTGAAAACTTCCCCAAATTTGTATGGGAATGCCCTTCCCCCAACACCCCCCCCCACGTTGAATCTTTTGGGTGGAAATAGACTACAACTTTTCTGCTTTTCATCATTCCCTATGTCCCAGAGCTGTAGCCTAATGTCAGTGCTGTATTGCTAATTGATGCAAATCTTGATAGTGCTATATGCCGTCATGAAATGGTATATATGGAGAGATAGCAGGAATGTAATCTTGCATATTAGACAAAAGGACTTGGTATAGATGGAAATATGATTACTGGCATTTTGTCATTTTAAATCGCTAGATTGGCTAACCCTGTATTGTACTTTGATGTTTCCTTGTACTCTCAACATCACCTCTGATTATATGCATGAGGATGGAAATTGTTTGTGTTTTAAAGTTAACAAAACCCTTCTGTAGAACCTAAAACAAGACTAACAGTGCTGTGCCTCCTCCTTTATTTTCAATCCAGACCGCAATAATGTGATAACAGAAACCTATGTTGCTGTTTACAGCGTTGGTCCCAGGTGCATTGATTATCATATTGGAGAGCTTGCCCCAAGCATATGCTGTTGAAGTGACATATGCTAAATCCCAGTGTACCTTGAATTAAAATATGCCCGTGGGTAGTACAAACACTTTTGTTATTAAAAGATACAGCTTATGGAACTACAGCAAACTTTCAAAATCCACAAAGGCATGTCATGGAAGGTATTGCATTAAATGTTCTGTGAACACATACAAACTTGTAGCCAAAGTAACCAGTTTGGAAGTGGGGGGGGGGGACACATAAACACAGGAGTTTGGCATCCTGGGGATCTATGGGGAAGGGGTGGTCCCCTTCACTTTTGAAAATTTTTTGGCTCATTTCAAGGGGCTTATATACAAAATGGTGCAGAAGTTTGTATCTTTTCTTCCTGTAAGGCTTTAGTTTTTTCCTTTTTATTGCAAAATTTTTTGGGAGCCTCTGTTTACATGTGTGCATGTATGCAAATTAGAATTAATTACTTTTTTCATGTGTTTCTGTTATTACAGTTTATTAAGTTTTTTAGGATGGAAAAAAATAATGTTCAAAAAGTTTCTTCCTTGTACTGTCTTAGCCCTGGCTCTGTAAGCTTCCTTGTATTAGTTTCCAGCATTCCCAAAGATTCTACTCTGTTAGAACCAGAAGTGAGAAGTTAACACTGCTCAGCAGCAGTATTCCCATAAGGGCATGAAACAGAGGAGAGGAGGGGGATCCCCTTGGGACAATATTTTGGTTACAAAATTGCCAAAATTTGGACGTGTGTTTTTTTCTTACCAGTATAATTGTGTCTGAATATGATATGTTGTCGTTGTCATATGTTGTCATTCAATTTTAGAATCTTATAAGAGGAGCCCTGCGGTGTGTGCTGAGAACTCCCTTTCCCCATCTATTGAAGGTAGTAGGTATTTTTATGCGTATAGTCCAGTACACACCCCCACCCCCCATTAAAATTAAGCAGTCGTTCATGCATTAAGCCTAATGGCAATACAGAAGGTTACTCATCTTGCCACAGCACTAGTTGTCAAAAATAAGCATAAGTTGAAGTTATCCATGTTTCCTGCCTCCCTTCACTCCTTCCCCTCCCCCAAGAAACAATTCTATATTTTGTAACCCCTGAACAGATTAGCAAAAAGTTGTTTCAAAAGTATACAAGCATTCCCTGTCTCTTCATTATCATTGTCATTGTCTTGAACATTGTGAAAGATGGTTGGGCAAACCAGAATGCAAAACTGCATTGGGGTTTTTCATGAATTCATTATACTTGATTTTAACTTTGTTTCAGTATTAGCTCTATCTTTATCCATAGTTCTTACCTTGAAATATTGTGAATAGTTTTGATGTAAAGGTTTAAGTGTTTGACATTTTACCTGTAGGTGACACTTTTGACATTTGGATGGACCTTTGACATCAAGAGAGGCCTATAAGATTTTCTGCTTGTCATGGGCCCTTCACAGGATGACACAGCTATGCTTCTTATCCTGATATATAATTTTAAGGTTTTAAATGTTTGATCACTAAATGACCTCTGATGACCTTTGAACCCCACCAAAACTATACAGATCTACTTTTAAGATATGGAACATGGACATGCCAGTAAGTTTTTATCAAACCCATTTTTCATAAGTGAGATATTGAATAAAATAATGTTTACAGGGCTAGACCTCCAGTGACCTGACATGACCTTTGGTCACCACCTGAATCAAGAAGGGTCTTTTATTTTGAAACTAGGTATGAAAATCATCTACATGACCTACTCACATGCAATGCATGTTTATTTTATGATTCAGGTCAGCGATTTTCAAAATGTACCAGATTTTAGAGTTATTCTTGAGAATTTTTGAGAATTTGCATTCATTGCAATATCACATAGTGGCTTGAGTTAATTACAGTATATACTCAAGTTACTGAAAGTATACCTTCAACTGATCCCTCAACTTGTCCCCCATAATTGTGACTTATTACAACTTTGCCAGTCCTCAACATTATCTTACAAAATAGAGAGAAAAAGTTGTAATGGCATACAGCTAGTGTTGTCAGTCACTTTGAAACTGTGAAAATCATCTGCATGACCTACTCACATGCATGTTTAATTTCCTGCAAGATGAAGTGAAGTGAAGTGGAGCAAAAAATTAGTGTTACAAATTTCAAGGAGAAAGTGTGGTATGTCACTTGCATAGCTGCTGCTTCTTTCAAAAGTCTGCAAGAACAGAGTCTGTGGATTTGAATCCCACCACACCGCCAGCAGTACTATATTCACTTATTTCATGATAATCATACAAGTTTGGCAATTCACATCAGTATTTCTCTGTAACATCTGCGTAATTTATTGTCTTAGTGAGAACATGAATGTTTTACCTTTGGCACATCTTTTGTATCCAGTTGCTAAAAAGTTGCTCATATTTTAAAAATTATTATTTTTTATAGTTTGACATAAACAGAGTTTATTTTTCATACATTGGAAACCTTGTGATGTATTTCTGTTTGTTATAAATTCTAAATTTTGGAAGAAAGCAAACTTAATATTTTACTAACATTTTGATATGTGCAGAATTGAATGTATTAAATACGGATTTTGGTATTTGAGTAGATATTTATTTTACCTTCCATACAACCAGTTTTGCCAAGAAAGTCATCAGATTTTTATCTGATGTACTGTAGTGGCTTGGTCCATCTCATTCCAACCTTGCTGATTGCAGACATAGAAATATCACCTAGTTACAGAAACTAGTATACTTTACATTCCAAGTTAACTTGCAGAGCTCTGAGCAAAACAGATGATGAAATAATGTAACATTGGTGCAATTCTGATAACTTTTATTTGGCAAAATCAGAATACATTGATTTTGTAAGCATGAAAAATCAATAAAAAGAGCATAAAGCTTTGTTGAATCGATCTTTCTCTTTTTTGGATATGAGTCGTTCTTCTACTGAAATAAAATTCAGAAATCAGCTCATAGTCTGTGCTAAACTTTACCGAGACTGTTTATTTAATTGACTTTAGTACACTAAAGTACACTTAGTTTAATAGTTCCTTAGTTTAATGGATCCTTTCCTTTTTTAGCTATGAGTCGTTCTTCCACTGAAATAAAAATGCAAAAATCAGCTCATAGTTTGTGATAGACTTTGTTTATTAAATTGACTTTAGTACACTAAAGTACACTTAGTTTAATGATTAATGAATCCTTTTCTTTTTTTAGACATGAGTCGTTCTTCTACTGGAATAAAATGCAAAAATCAGCTCAAAGTCTGTGATAAACTTTATGGAGACTTTATTTACTAAATTGACTTTAGTACACTAAATGTTTCTAGATGCCACTGAATGTTTTCCATCAAAATGAGGTAAGAAAATATGAAAATATGACTTCTGAGGTGTGCATCTAACTTTTTATTCCAAATCAAATTGAGATCATTTAATCATGCCCTTAACACCAATGCTTTAAGCTCCCTGTTTTCATGTTACTCAATTTCCTTCATTTCTGTAATAACAGTACCACCAGAGGGGTAACAATTATTTTTCAAACTAAATGCAGTCACCCCATTTTGATTTTGAAATAAATACCAAAATTGTTTTGCTTGCTCTCAAAACACTGCACCTTTCTTGATGACATGGGACCAGATTCACAAAGAATTGCATAAGTTTTTGTATATTATAAAGTTAAAGTATTTAAGAATTGCTAATGCACTTTTGTTAGTGGTATTCACAAAGTCAACTTGCACTGTTTTCAAAGATAAGCAGCATAACTGCCTAACATGTACAGAGTCAATCATGTTTGTGATTGCATCTTGTTTTGCAATTGTAACATCTTTAGCCAACTGCATTGACTGCTATTGTTGAATTGACTTGCTAGTTGTCTAGCCTGCTTGCACTGGTAATCGACTGCTTAGCCTGCATTTTGCACTTACATAGAATATTGAACAGTATAAAGTATGTGTTGCTATGGCTCTTTGTTCTTACGACAACCCTGAAGCTTGCGCCAAGTTACACAAAATGTTTTCATACTTTCCTTTTGTGAATACCAACTAAAAAAAGACCCAAAAGACCCTAAAAGATGCAACTTTGTCCATCCGACCCTCAAATTACGGGAGATACTTCATGTAAGGCTACCTGAAACTGAGGTGAATAGATAACTGAAGGGAAATGAAAAGACTGAATAGCCTGAAGTGAACAGGATTAGTACAGTGTCTATTCACTTCAGTTTGAGGGTGGCTTACATGAAGTATATACCCAAATTCCTGAAATCATAAACTTAAGAGCCAACCAAGACTGTTACCTAATGTCCGTTTCCAAAGAATTCCTTTCAAAGAAGAATTTCTTCAGCTGGTGAAAGAAATTGCTGACTGTTGAGTAACAATGACCCAACATTTGCATTGAGGAAGCAAATACTAGTCCTTTCAGGGGTCAAGTCGAGCATACTCCTTACAGACCAACTGTACAGTAATGTTGGGTAACGCCAATCTTGATTATGAGTTTGAAAATCATCTGTGTGATGACTCTGTGTAAATATCAAAGATAGTTCTTGCAACTTTGAAGAGATATGCCATTATAATTTACCAGGATCTATCAAGAATGCCTCTTTCTCCAGGCCACTAGTTCACTTGGTCTCATTGTTTGATCAATGCCTTGCTTAGGAGTGTCATCAAACATGGAAACAGTGTAGCCATTCTCATATAGCATAGACCTTTTGAGTGCCTCAAATGTCATAAACATGAGTCCAGAGTAGGGCACAATCTGTGGTGAAAATGGAAGAAGAAATCTACCAGAAAAGGAACAAAGTTCAGAAAAGAAAAGACATTTCATGTTTCATTTAAAATGATACCAAGAGGAGGGGGGTACAATGTCAGTCTGCCTCAGTTCCTAACCTTTATTCTTGTAAATGACACCACACAACCTGTGAGGATGAGCTTCATGCTCACCCAAACAACCAGTTCAGTGGCTACATTGTCCGCAGTTGCCAGTGCAGTGTACTATGTCTTGGTTTAGAGATAGCTTAGCTGTATCCGTAGAGCAACAAGTAATTAGGGAGCCTTCATTATATTTATACAAGTTTAGCAAAGTGCAGAAAAAAGTTCCCCTTGTACACTGGAACAAGTCAATGGATAAGTCCTACTCATAATATACACTGTGCAAACGATCGTTGATGTGACGTTCATGTGTGTTCTCTAATGATGTACAGGTACTCTTAAATGATTTCTGCTTAGTCTAGGAAGAAAAACAATCTGGGACATAACATTTGAAAGTTTATGTCCCAGATTGTGTTTCTTCCTTAACTAAGCAGAAATAATCTAAGGAATAACATGAAGTAGTTATTTTTGAAGGGTTTAATTATCTTTCAACTGTATCCTCCATGACAAGGAAATGTTTATACTTAGACTA
>JAAAJZ020036105.1:0-10262 GCA_010015985.2 Actinopyga echinites
GGTTTAACGATATCTGTAAGTATTTAATAGAAGAGATCATTTAAGTCTTCAATGGTCTGACGAGGTACTCCAGTTAAGTATTACTGGAGACACTAAAATTTCTGGTCTGGTGATTTCAGGGCACTTGACCTGTGGAAACCCTTTCATAAAAGTAATATGAAGGGTTACCCAAGGTCAAGAGTCAATTAAATTACTGGGTGGGCTAGCAGTGACCACGTTAACAACTTTACAAGCAAAATAATGTATGAAAACAATATATACAAGACTCAGAAAGGATGGAATCAGAGTAACGGATCAGAATAGACCTGATATGGGAGCCACTGCAATTGACCGGACCTGCATAAAGTGGGCTCGGATACATCCTTGTCAAGAAGGCTTTCCGTCGTGAAGAAACACTTGAGCGCAAGGAAAGGGGCTCTTTGAGTTCGGTCAGATAATTTGCTCTTTTCAAGTTAGGACAAACTGTTTTAAAATTTTGGGCAAAAGTGCCCTTACCCCAGTTCAAGGACCCGTACGCATATGAAAAATAAACAATGAACTCGATGAAAAACCTTCAGCTTCTTGTTTTCTGGTAGCACACCACTTCCCGAAAGTAATTCATCAACAATAATGCCAAAGGTCATGTAACAAATTCAGTTACAGTTTTAGACGTTTTCTGGTACAGATAACGAAGTGCGCCATCGCCTCGAGGACAAATGTGCCTAGCTGAATGCAAAACTTATTGCTTTAATACATGGCCGTGCCTCGATGGTATGTATGTCGCCCTCCAACCCGCGACTTGACAGTTAAAAGGACTAAGGAGTCGCCCCAACTTTATTTTAAAAATGATCAAACCTTGCAATTCTCCTCTCATTTTTCTTACAAGTATTTTTCATGATGTTTCTGAACATAAGCACTGCGTAAGCAAAGTGTTCTGCGGCAAAACTAAGCAATTCAACAATAAAAGTTATATCACACGTTTAAATTGAGCAATTTATGAATTAGCATAGAGGCTATACTAATTCAGGTTGGGGTGACTGCTTTTTCTCTTTAACATATATTACACAGGTAAATACCCTTTGATCCTAACTCTAAGAAGAATGCAGACAACATTTTAAGTAAAAATGGCAACTTAAAACTTAATTCAGACAGTTGCAGACTTACTGCAATTCGCTCTTAATCTTTTTTAAACAGCAGAGCATTAACATTTTGCAAGTATTAGTTAAAGTTAAATTTTAGTGGTCTTCATTCACAAAGCAGTACGTCCTCATTCACGCTTCATTTATGACGCTCGTCCATACTTTTTCATAATGATACGACCAACAATAAAGACCACTTCACCTGAAAAAAAAAAAAACGTAACCGGTTACACACAAAGAATGACTTTTGATGACAGGTATGCAGTAGTGGCACTAGCCTAAGTAGCCTGGGAGGGGGAATACTAGGGGTAAGAGAGATTATGTGGGCAATAATGTAACGCTAATAAGGGTGAGGGTCTAAGGTGGGGCGGTTTTCCTCCCTTTTGGATATTTTTCTGCCAGTTAAATAGCTTAGAAACAAAGTGGTAGCTACACTTTTGCCAAATGTCACATAACTAGTCTCTGAAAATATTGTACATTTAGGACAAGCAAAAATTATTTTGTACGTTTGCTAAAGTAAGAAAATAACCTGCAAAAAAAAAAAAAAACATGTCTGAGCCTGTCAGCCAGAGCTCCAAATTATATTTTCGTTCAGTATCAATTGCACATCCACACAGGGGCCTGTGCGCACACACCCCAACCTCACACACTTCCATTCCGGTAAATTATTTGATAGATCTACTAACCAATATAGATCTGACCAGGATCGCTTTTTTGGAGGTGTCCGCAAGTATGATATGTTTATAACCGGCAGTCTGTGTGACATAAACTAAGCATTCATCAATTATGGTTCCCCTCAGGGGAAGGTGTTCTTACTCAGTCATAAACCTCTAATATTTATTATGAGACTAATTTTGGATGAGTACCAGATCTCAAAACAGAGGGGTGGGGACAACTGGGGGAAATGTGGGAACTATGGGGGAAAGGAAAACATTGAGGGAGCAAATGCCCACATGCCCTAACACTCCCACTTTGCGCCGCCACTGCAGCCTTGACTTGTGATATAAATATATCGAATTTGTAAGTATCAGATATCTTTAATATTTAATAAATTTGCATGATCATATCCTAAAATATTTTTTTATGGAACAGATATGATAGACTTTTACTTTAAACATTCATTAGAAGATGACGGGAGACTTGCTGAACTATTTGAAAAAAAAAATGTTAAAACTACAAACGATTCATTTTTTATTTATTTATTTCTCCTTTTTGGCAAGAATATATCCTCAAAGAGCTTCGTTTTTTCCAAGTGTGCAGATATACCATAACTTGTTTTTCAATTTAAGTTAGCTAGTTAGATGCGCTTTTTTTCCAAGTGTGGCTGACTTGCTGGTTTTCCCCTACTCCATTACTTATGCGGAGCATCACGCACAGCGGCAGTAGGTTCCATTTTTAAAGTCTTTGGTATAACTTGACCTAGGAATCGAACCCGGACCTCCAATCGAACCCGGGCCTCCCGCGTGAAAATCGGATGCTCTACCACTAGACCAAACACGCGGTCTGTTTGTCAATTTTAGAAAAATCTTTAGAAAATTGTCCTACATTGAAGCAGGGTTAAATGACTACACTTTTGTAAATGTTTCCTTTTTGACAATAGTTTAGCAAATCTGTCAATTACCTGCAACTATTACAATAATAGTCATGTTGAGTGCGATTAGTACGGTTGATATTGGTGCCTGATAATTTTCTGGTATCGGTACCGAAGCAAACAAAACGTTGACAAATGTCGTTGTTAGGGAGAACATCTGAACAAAAGCAACAATAAATGTGTTAAGTTTCTGAATGAGATTCCTTCTAAAGTTTGGTTCGGTAATCAATGTCATACCTTGATAATACATCGATTGATAACATTTGATGTCATTTGTGTAAGATCGCCTCGAATCATTCATCAGTTTAGATGTGTTTGATGTCGTCTTTGGAAGAATTATATACTGAAAAACTGAAAGCCTTTCATGTGTCATTGAATGAGCAAATTTTGATAGACCCTGTCACCTACGTTACAAAGCCGCTATGTTAAGGGGAGTTCGAGCCGTAATGATGTACCTCTCACCAAATAACGAATTAATTACTTTCGCGCAGTGGTACTACTAGTGCAGGTATCATATGCCATGCGCGCGCACTATCACACCTGCAAAAGCTTACCGTATGCAATACATATAAAAGCTTGTATATAAACAAAACATGACATGGTTCAAAGGAGTCCGAATAATATCAAAAAATGTAAAATAACGGCTATAGGACAGAAAAACAAAAGTACAGGAACTCACGTAAATAAGGAGCTCGGTAAAACTTGAAAGAGATAAGTATGTTCCCACATGGAACTGACTAACAAGAACAAGAATTATGATTTTTCTGATATACTTCGTAAGACTTGAGAATTTATTATATATTCACCCGCAATGGAAAAGTTATCGATGGGCTCAGAACTTTACCTGCAAGCGTTGTTCGAAGTTGCTTCTCATTGGAGAAAGTTTTGCATGGAGCGAAAGAAACAAGACGGATATGCTAATTGTTAGCAATTTAGTCAAGACATCCTCCCATCCAAGGAGCGTCACTAAGACTGTTTGTGTCACCTTCCTTGCCAGCTCAACGATTTCCCAGAACCAATATTCCGGCTTATAATTTTCACAGAGAAATTTCAACCACACTGGAACATCAACATAATCGGATCTTTGAGAGGTAATGAGTCTAGCATTTTCGTCTATTTTCCCGTCACTTTGTGGCCCCTGAGTGTTTTGGAGCTGGAGTACGCAATTTTGGTTTGCTTTGAAGTATATGCGCAAAATGAGAAACAATACACATGGAAAAGCCAAAACATGTGTCACTGTTGCAACATATGCTAATAATTGATAAGGTCTCAAAGTTTTGCAATCAATATCATAGTCTGCTCTAAGAAGTGTGATGTTTACGGCGTCGTTTTCTTTATATAGGTGAAAGGTTTCACATGCACCTGGATACAGCTTGAAAATTGCGTCACACGTAGGTAGGTAAGTGATAAACATTAACAACAGAGCACAAGTTAGTAATCGATCTTTCAAATGAGTTGGTGTAATCCTTTGACCACCCAGTCCATATCTTATCCTGCATTTCAAAATAATCTTCCACAGGTAGAACAGAGTAGCGAAAAAGAAGCTCATGGCGATAGGAAATAGTAAGTAGAGTATTATTTGAAGTTTAACACCAAAATTTAATTTTGGACAGTAACATTGCGGAAGAACAATGAATCGGAAAACGTTAACCTTAAGAAACGATAAAATTTGTCCCACAATTTGCAATGGTCCCTTCCACTCGACATTATAAAACGATTCAGATATTTCTCCAACTACTTGGTAAAACCCTAGAACAATTTTCATTTGTGACGAAAATTTATCGACAAAGGATCTGTTTTGTTTTCTGTGGGTTTTATTGATGTTTGTTAGCCTCAGTACTAGGATAAGTAGTCCAAAAGCTAAACACAATAAGGCTACTGCTTCTATTATTACCCAAATCCGATTAGGACACTGTAAGCAAAACTTTAGAATGGAGTAAAAGTTGCTTTCACACTTGCTGCATAGCCAACCTCTGTAACCTTTTTTACAACTGCCCTCGATAGCTTCCGGTTTGAAGCTGTCTTTATTCCTGCAATTTTCCAACCTTGGACATTGATACACGTTTGGAATCTTCTGAGAGTAGTTAGTACTTGCTACCCTAATATTAAAAGAGTCATTTCGAAGAAAGGACACAAAGTCTGTATATGCAGTTAGATTAGCACCCGGAAAGGACCAGTTCCAGTAATAACCTAGCCTTAAGGATTCATAGCCTTGAGAACAATTGACTCCTAGCTTATAGCAAACGAAGCATCCTTTAAATCGATCAATCCGAGCGTAGTTAGTCTTACAGAAACAAGCTTGGTTAAATGCTGACGAATTCAAGTATGTTCCATCAGGGCAGACTTCGCAATCATCAGAAGACATGCTTTGTGGGTGCCTGACAAATGTTCCTCGCCTACATTTCTTGCAGCCTAGACTTCCAATTTCATCTTGGTAAGATGCACCTGATGAAACAGATATACGACAATGTGTATCAGAATTTCAATTTGGTGTTACTGTTTAACTCTCGTAGATATGAAGCTGACGTTACTGCAATAGAATCTAGTCGATCAAGGAAAATGTAATACAACTTCCCGCAAAATACCAACAATTTTACTAATAAGACAAGGTAAAACACGATAATTGTTACATTAGAAGCTAACCAGTGTTTAAACACACATTTAAGAGCCAACATATAGTACATATTATCTCACTAAAAAAACGAGGTCTAAGTACCTGCTGGACAAGAACTGCACTTATTGTTGTCATTGCCAAAAGTACCCAACGGGCAAGGTGCGCACATCGGTTTATCGCCTGCGGTGCAATTAAATGCGTCTTCTATCAGTGTTCCCTTTACTGCTTGAATGTGATTCCCAGTGATATTGATTTTCGGTGGCAAGCTGCTATTCACACAGAAGCTTTGTTTTTTTTAAATATAGTTGTAAATATAAAACATTAAAGTCTGAAGTAGAATAAAGTTGGCAGATTATATCATATTTACAATAATAAGTGAGATTCGTATTCAAACGAAGAGTGTCGAGTACTAAGACGGGATTTGTTCATGAGCGGTTTCAAATTGTCACGACCAAGTAGAGCCAATAGTACAAGGTCTGCTAGTTAGAAGTTCTTATCGCTTTCCTGCCCTCAACCCTCTTTCACATTGTTTCTGCTGAATGTCATGACCCCTTTCCCCCTAAGAAATTATCCTGAAACAAGTCAAAGAAGGTATCCGGACAAGTCCGTCAATAACACAATTACACACAACTGTGGTAGTTCAAAGACGTCTCTAGGTTGCAGAGGAAACTAGTTACTATTTAAACAGCACTTAAATGTAGTTTATTGATCTGATTACAGTATAATACGCCCGTGCAGGGCTCAAAAGAAAGCGCCGCAGACGTGAAGCCTTGATGAAAGGTTTAGGTACTAGTTCCCTTAAGGTAAATTTTGAAATACAACAATCACATCCTATTTCCTAGCATCTGTCCAAAGATAAGTTCACATTTTATTTTTAAAAAATCAAACCGTGCAGTTTTTTGCAGGGCTAACACTCTGTTGTCAATCTCGGTCTGGCTATGTATCTGCCAGAATGGCCAAAAGACAAGGGTTTATAGATAGTACAGGCGCGCAAAGCACCTATTAGAAGTCACCTTTTAAAGATCTCTAGGGCAATTGTTAGCAAGAAGCCTTTTTCAATAATGTGAAAACATCGACGACATTTTGGTGGGATATGGTAGATATGTCCCACTCTACCACTTTGGTGGGAATACATCTCTTATATCGTCTTAGGATCTCTGCCGCTGGGAACACATAACCAGGTAATTCACCCTATGATTACGACTTTCAAAGGCAAATATTAAAGTAACTGAAATTGTCATTACGGTAATGGTAGCCCACGGTAATTTCAATGAACAAAACTACTCTTAAAACTTTTAATTTACTTCACAGATGTTTTCGTATGCACTCTAGTTCCTCGACTTGCATCCACCGACTGAGGTTATCAGTTCAGGGATTTTAAATATGACGTGCACAGAATTAAAGTTCCTTTTTAGAAAAGAAAAATCAACTGGATATATTCTACTCTCTATTTCCAAACGGTGTATAAATAAACTGGTCATCATTTTCTTTGTTTATTAAGATACATGACTGTCAGCTTTAATTGAAATATTCCTTTTTTAAAAAAAGTGAAATTGGTTCTAAAGACACTTACAAGCTAACGTTACTGCGTGGTTGTGGTAATTTGTGAAGCGTTTCGCAATCAACATAGCTGAAATGAAAGTTAAGTAACGCAGATTTCATCCAGAACAATATTACGATATAATATTACGAAAAAGAGAAGATGAATATTTCTAGTGTTTAAACAACATTCTGCTGAACAACTGTTTATTCTTTCCAGTGTCACGTGGCAACTCTGGTTGGAAACTTTTGAATCAGACACTGTTGGGGCAATATCTGTGGCAAATAAATAAGCTCCTCTATTGTTACTTGAATTAAAAAGGTACGTTACTAATTGATGGAATGGGATTGGCTTTGTAATTTGGGTCTTTCATTCACTCGGGTTACCGTAGCAGCGTTTCCGGGGCCGAATATTCCAATATACGGTACGATTTCAGGGCATGCAGCGCTATCTGAATCGTTGTTTAGGTCAACGACTAGTAGCCATGAACACACAGCAGGAACAACAACCTAAGTCATATCCATGTCCTTACCATGCTTGTAAATCATGAACATTAACTATAAATGGACTACAACGTCTGTTGCTTCTCTTTCGCATGTACATAACATTTGCTTGAAAGACAGTATTTCATCGCTTGAATAAAATCGAATCAATACCCACAATTAATATCACACATTCTTGATATAATTGCATAACAGAACCTTAATTGCATTCTAGCTTCCATAATTCTTTAACTCATTAAACGTAAAATTAAATAATGAATTGAATTCTTACAATGTTAGCGTTGTCATGGTTGTTGGAAGGGCTTCACTTGAAATAGTGTTGATGTTGTTCTTGTAAATTTGGCTGTTAACAGAGGTATTTATAAACAACTTTGAGGAAGAGAAGTTGGAAATTCCGAGTTCATAACATTTACCCTAAAATGATTCTTCTTCGATTAAAATCTTCGGTGTTATTTAAGCTTAGAAATACCAAAGGCATTAGTAAAGTACAAATTGAGTTATAATAACTTCAATGTGCTATGATGGTATACATTAAAACACATTCAGTACATTCAAGATCTACGAACTATGCAAAATCATTAAACACACGACCTTCGCAAACCATTTAACAACAGTTGCACCTGTAGCTTAAAACATAAACTTTGGAAAAGCATAACAACCTACACTTCACGTAAAGTGTCCGAAATTCCTACAAAAGATGTGTTGGCCAGGGTTTTCAAATGGTTCGAAAACATGAAGCTGTTGAAAAAATGTCACGTACAGTAGTAACACAAAAGTTCCCATTCTGATATAGAGAGTGAAGGTGAATATTAAAATTACAGTAAACATTTTCACTGTGTTGCAGTCAAATTTTGTGTTTGCTTATAATGAGTACGTCAGTTTAAAAAAAAAAAAGAAAAAGACTTCAGCGGGGTAACTGCTCCCCCATGAAAAAATATAATAAAATAAGTAAAGAAAAGCTAAAAAGAATATCATCATAAGATGGGATATCCTTTTCATTTTGCCAAGATGAATTGCTAAAAAGCCACGAAGACTTGAAAAAAGCTATGTACGGCTAAACATTTCCAAATGGTGCTAAATTTTATTTCTTTACAGTTCATGTATATAATAAGAATGGTACACATTTGAGATAACATGTTTTGTGTGAATGCTTTCTAACCCTGGTAACATAGATTTAACTCTTAAGTAAAGCAATGTCTAACTTTTTAAAGTGGTAAATAGCAAGATGCTTCTTTCCTGAGACTTTGGCTTGTTACATTCGAAAACCATGCACCATCTAAAATTAGCGAACGTAGTCTGCCTGCTGGTTTTATCACTTCTTTTGAACAAAAAGGGATATGCTTATTCCACTTTCTTGAAGACGCTCTTTCAACTTCGTATTTCTTAATTTAAAACAAACCAAACAAGTAAACATCCCACTGTCCTTAGTTGATTAATATTCAAATTCAAAACAGTGAAATGATTATTATTTTTTTCTTAAATTGTCATAAGCCCTTTTCACATAATGCGAAGCTACCGTCTTATAAGGAACATAGTGTTTAGTACTGT
This sequence comes from Actinopyga echinites, assembly GCA_010015985.2. Classification (NCBI taxonomy): domain Eukaryota; kingdom Metazoa; phylum Echinodermata; class Holothuroidea; order Aspidochirotida; family Holothuriidae; genus Actinopyga; species Actinopyga echinites. Next base: position 8,915 of record JAAAJZ020036105.1, read on the forward strand.
AATACAGTCAAGTATAAGGGAAAGTGCACTTCAAACCTTTTGTCAGACAACCAGAGCGCTAATGAAACTGAAAACTGTTTTCAACCATACAATATTTTAACAATTAGCTCTCTTTTTATGGGTCAAAGTGCACTTCAATTCTTTTGCCAGACAACCAGAGCGCTGATGAAACTGGAAACTGATTTCAACCATACAATACATTAATAATTATCTCTCTTTATATAGGTTAAAGTGCATCAAGTGTAACAGGATATTTTTGAAATCCATGTTTGGGCGTCAAGAGAAGTTTGTTAAATAAAATTCAACGTACGTAGTGGGCATAGATGATCAATACCGGTATAATTTGAAACCAATTTTTTTCATACTTCACGGGGTATCTGGTGAAGGTGGTCATCTTTCCTACAGATATAATAGGATGCGCTCTGTCTTCAAAATATTCCAAGTCAAACATTTTTTGTCTGTAATATATTCAAAGCCAAACATTTTTTGAAATGACACGAAATAAATGACAGTTTCACAACCTACCGAATGCTGAAAGAATGTGTATAACTGACGGGGACAGTTTAATATCATGGACACTTTATTATACTGAATATCAACGTGGACACGGTAACTTAAGAAAAAACATTTCAAGTTAGTTTTAAAGAACAAAGGCGTATGGCAAGACATTTCCCAAACCGTCTCCATAGTAGCCAATCAATTATGAAATGATGTGAATCACTCCAAGCTGGCATAAATTATCTATTTAATCGCCAAGGATTTTGTGAGTAATGTCGTATTAGAGTATATATTAATTTGCAAAGTTTGATCTTGGACCCCTTAAAACTTTGGAACGAAAACGTGCAGTAGAAGCTTCAAACTCACATGTATTGGATGCCAGTTCCTGCGAAAACATCATTTCCAAGCCAGTGAATATTGTTATCATGGATGAACCTTGGAAATCAGCCAAATATCCAAGAAAATGAATTAATATTCTTTTAAAATTTCCTTTGAACACCTTATTGTTTACTGACGAAGGGAGATGGCGAAAGCGGAGGAGATCCTCTCATTTTCACCATAACAGATGTAAATACATACTTTACACTCATTTAGAGCATAGCCCTTATCAAAGAAGGAAAGGTTCAGAGAAAATCCCAGAGGGAAAAATTAAGGGCTATGCTCTATCTTAGGATTGGTATAAAAAATCAAGATAGAGTGTACAACCATTTACACTTTCGACCTTCACATTCTAACTTCGATCTACCAACTTCGACCTAATATATATATATATTTATATATATATATATACCACTGGATCGACCGTTAGGGGGAAATTTGTATATCACGATAACGTTAGGGCGAAAGAAAA